>JAPFUP010000052.1:0-126187 GCA_030780425.1 Beauveria varroae | reverse complement strand
CCCTAACCCTAACCCTAACCCCGTTTGTAATAGTAGAGTAATAAGCTTAAGGAGATCCTATCTAATTATTAGAGCACGTAGCCTACGCTTCTTAAGGCCTGAAAACGTAAGTATAACGCTAACACTAAACTACTTACTAACCCACACACCACTAACGACCTAGTCGTTAATAAGAGGGCGCTACGCTAGGTAGCCTTAGCCTACTCGTGTATTGAGTATGCTTAGGCTATATTTTATATAATGTCTTATTTTGATTAGATAAGATATAGGCTTTTATTTAGTCTTAGCTTAGGTTCTTTCTCTAGTTACCTTATACTATTTCGTTTATAACGTTTTAAGAGTATACCTATAGAGATACTTTAAAGTTTAAGTAAAGATTAATAAATAATAGAAGCTAAAATCAATAGTAAGTTAGACTTATAGCCTTATGTGTGAAAGGCATAACGTAGCTGTTAGCTTGGTTAAGGGTACGTCACCCGCAGCTTGATAACTTGTCTCTTTAGCGCTACCAGTTAGGTACCCGCTTTACCGCCGTCTTAGTGCCCGGATAACGTTCATGCTAAGACACCCCTCACGCTGCTCTCCTTCATCAACACCATCGCATATTCGTCCAAGTAACGTCAGCGAGTCGATATCTCACTATGGCCCCATCTGTGTCGAAAGGCGCGCTGCTTCTGTTGGCACTCGGCTTTGCCGGTCTCGGTGCTGCCTCTCAGGACAGCCAGGTCGTCTTTTCTCACAACGCCGACGCGCAGCACAAGGTCGATCCAGCCATCATTACCGCGCTGAGGGAGCACAAGGATCCTGTCGACGCCTACATTGCTCTTTATCCCGAAGAAGCCGAGAAGCTGGCCGAGAAGCGTCTCTTGCGCATTGCTGGCGAAAAAGAGCCGCAGTGGATGACCGAGGGCGACAAGATGAGGCTGCGCCGCAAGGGTCGCAAGTTTGCCGACGTTACTGATTACGAGGAATTCTACAAGAAAAATGCCCTATCTGCTCAGTCTGGCAAAGCCCGTAAGAAACTGTTCTTTAAGCGTTTTTTTATGGCTTGCTGCTGACTCTGCCAGACCTTCCCAAGCTTTCGCAGCAGAGACTAGTGAAGCCCTTGTTTCCTCAAGTCTCCAAGGATAACATGGTGCATGTTCTGCAGCACATGACAAGCTTCTATACCCGCTATTTCGGAAGTGTTACGGGCGAAAAGAGTGCACTGTGGCTTCGCGATCATATCGCCGATGTACGACCTCACTGCCAGCCACGTGCTGCAACTAGTTAGCTAATCTATCTAGCAGATCATCAAGGAAGCCCCTTTCCATACTCACATCTCGCTTGAGGTGTTTCCCCATGCATTTCCACAGCCTTCCATCATTGCTCGCTTCGAGCCCAAAGTCGCCAACTTTTCTGCGCCCGTCACGATCCTCGGCGCCCATCAGGATTCCATGAATTATCTCTTCCCCCTACTACCGGCGCCGGGCGCCGATGACGACTGCTCGGGCACCGTCAGCATTCTGGAGGCTTTTCGCGTCCTCGCGCATAACGGCTATATCCCTCGCAGGGGCCCTGTCGAGTTCCACTGGTATGCTGCGGAGGAGGGTGGTCTTCTTGGCAGCCAGGCTATTGCTAAATATAAGAAGGAATCCGGTGTGACCATCGGTGCCATGCTGGAATTTGTACGTTCCAAAACTGGGGACAACAAGCTACTGTAACTAACAGTTCTAGGACATGACGGCTTTTGTTGCCAAGAATGCGACCGAGTCCATCGGCATTATCGAGACGTCTGCCGACAAGCCTTTGACCAAGTGGGTTCTCGGCTTGGCCCAAGAATACAGCGAGATTGAGTCTGCTGTCTACCAATTGCAGGAGTAAGTATATTAAATGCGTTATCATTCTAATAGTAGCTGACTGTCTCAGGGGTGCCGGCTCGGATTACATGTCCTTCACCAACACAGGGTTCCCTGCCGCTTTTGCCTCTGAGGGTGACCCCATTAGCGGCGAGTTTGACCCGTACGTCCACGGAGCCCACGATACAATGGACGTCGACGATGAGACTGGCCGATTTTCTCTCGATGTATGTTATCCACATGCCGTCAATACCCACGGGTTGCTAATATTTGTCAGCACATGGCACGCTTTTCAGAGCTTGCGCTCGCCTATGTTGTTGAACAAGCCGGATGGAACAACGACTGGAGGTAATCCAACAACTTTCAGACGGTGGAGTAGCCAACGCTATCCGTACTCCGCTGCAATCCAATCTTCTCCTAAAGTGTAGTCATCTCTGTAAGCGATCTTCTTCCACATGCCTATATGCCTATGATCATAATCATCTCAGATAGAGGAATATAGATTACGTTTGACCCTTGACTCACCTGTAGGCTGCTATGGCCCGTAGTTTCCTTTTTGTGGAAATAATTCGCTCTCCAAATATCAATGACTTGCCGCAAATCTGACGTAGCATGATGTAAGAAGTGTCTCAAGGCGAGTAGCTGTGATCAGTCACTGCTGCCAGAATCGTTGTCCGAGTCCGGACCAGGCTCTTCTGCTCTTGCGACAAATAAATAGCTCATACATAGTTCAACATCCTGTTTCTTGGCCTTCTTGCCGCGCAACTTTTCAGCCCTCCTGGAAAGTCTATTCGCCGGAAATCTAGGTTCGAGCTTGCCACGCTTTACTTCCATCACAAATTCAGTCCACAAGGCGACCGTGTCCGGACAGTTCATGGCGCAGAGCTCTTCACGGTGCAGGGATTGTTCCGGGGACGCCGTTTTCTTCCAGCTCTTCAAGATGTCAACTTGACGGCATATGCCGACTATTTCGGAGATGAAAGTAAGGTCTGAGCAGAAGAGGGAAATAAATACCAAGTCAGCTTCACGGCATCAAATGATTGAATATGTGATACCATATGGGAAGTTACTGTAGTGCGTACCTTGTTTAAGGCGTGATGCCGCGCTCTTGGCATCGCTTTCACTGAGATGCCCGATCAGCGTGGCCATCGCCAACCCCAGCGTAGCCGCCATGGTAATGGGGTTGACGATCGTTGCCGTCGGCCAGACCATCGTCGTCAAGAAGCCGCCAAAATTACTAAATGTGAGAGGCGCCGCAACGCTCTTGACGCTTCCTATAGACAAGACGGCGGCGAGACTGCCCAGAGCGGCTCTGACGGAAGATCTGTTGTCCTCTTTGTTTAAAGCCAAGAACTCTTTGAGAATCTTCTCGTCGCTCAGTAGCATCTTGGATGCGGCGTTGAGGGCTAGGTAGTACTGGTCGTCGATGGTGCGGCGCCAATCGCGGATTCTTTGCTGAGAAATATGAACTAAACAACTTGCAAATTTTGTATAAGCCTACTTGTATGTTTTTTGAACGATAATGGACAATCAAAAAGAAACGCCAGGACTCGTTACCTTCAAGTTCACGCGTGCTGGCGGCGATGAAGGCAATGTGGCGAGCAAGATCTCGATCAGCACATTCCAACTGTCTGACTAGACTCTGATCTGACTGTAGACCTTCAATTTAGCTTTACGTGCATTTTTATCGCAGGCTCGAACAAAGAGAGAGACTGCGCCAACCTCTTGCTCGCCCCGCTCCTCGATGAGCCATTTCAAGAGCTTCTCTGCGGCATCAATGTCTCGCTCCGTCGGCGTTACCGGCTCGGCCGTGGCATAGGGCGGCATGTATATAGGTATGCCTGTCATGGCTCCGAGAGCAAATGAGGTCGCCCTAGATGATGGGAAAGTGTTATCACGCCGAGGCGTTTCCTGCGCGCGCCGTGTCTCGCAGTGCCGGCGCGAAGGACGGGCGGACGGACGTACCAGGGTGGAATGAAAGACGCCGACGGAAGAGGCGGTCGAACTCGACAGACCGGGGCGAGATGCCCAGCACGCTCCGGCCAGTGATTTCGGACATCTTAGCTTCGTTTTCGTAGTTCAGTATGGCCTTGCACAGCCTCTCGGCTGCGTCTTTATATCTCGGCGTACCTCTGTGGTAGAACCAGACCTGCGACTGCGTTAGAAATATGTCACTGCCCGGTCGCATACGCCCGCGATACCCACCGTCAGGGCGCCGTCCCTGAATTCGTGAGACTTTACTTGGAGCCGATTCCGTTCTTCATTGACCAGACAAAGCAACTTTCGCAAAGTTGCCTTCCAGTTGCGTTCGAGGGGGTCTAGAATTTGGATATCGAAAGCGGCTTTGTCCTCCGAGTTCCAGTCTTGAAAGACGGGTTGCGGCCCATTTCGTGCCATTGATGTTGCTCAAAGGTGCACAAGAATTGTTTTACTTGACTGGAGTGGTAGATTCGATCAAAAGTGCTGTCCAGCATCTGTTACCACGCGGAATAATGGTGGTTCGAATATGGCAACACAGCCACAGTAGCTGTAGTCTTACCCCGCACGTTTGGGCAGTAAAGATCGGGCTGGGGATTCACTTAACGACTGCAGGGAAATGGCACGCATTTTCGATTTCATGAGGATAGGGCTTGCTAATATGAGACCTTTGCGGAAGTTCTAGTTACCCGACTCAATAACCTATTGAAAGTGTATGTGAAGACAGCTGAAGTGAATGGGACCGAAGTATGCTGTAAATACTAAGATCGAGAGGCGCTTGCCAAAATTGCATAGCCTGTTTAGACAAGCAGGAATAAAGAAAAATCATTTAGCCGCGTCTGGATCCTCGCGAGTATCCTAAGCATCTACGCTATCAAGATCAGTGATCAGAATCATGGCTTATAGGCCAACGAAATATCATGCTAGCCAGGATTGTAGACGAGAGAGAAGACTTGGTTGCGCTCTCACCATTTGGCTGGTGGTTTCTCGTCGTGAAAGGGGCCCTCGACAGTAGATCTTGTCAGGTATGCACCACAAGAAACAAGCCGATTATCATGCGCCCACCACTGTTTCGTTCTGGCTGTTTGTATGAAAGATTTCATCCTTTGAGCTTACAGTAACCGAGAAGGGGTCGTTGCTTGAGTCATTATTTCGGACGTACTCCATATCCTTGGCAATGTACTCTGCAGCATCATCGCCGTACTGATCAGACACATACGCAAGCATCATATCAATACCCGCGGATACACCTGAGGATGTCCATATATTGCCGTCATTTACCCAGCGAGCTTTCTGCTGCCAATTCACTAACGGTCCGTTGAGCCAAGCCTTGCAAGAACCTTTTAGTAAATATCTTTACTATGCAAGAGTCATGGGCCATCTTGTGCCGTTTTGTACTCACCGAGTCAAACGCCGACTTATTCGAGGTGGCATTCTTGCCATCTAAGACACCTGCTCGAGCTGCTATAAAGCTTCCGGTGCAAACAGTCAGAAGGTTACGTAGCCTTGGAAACGTATTTCGTATAAATTCCACTACTGGCAGCAAGCCGACCACATCCGAAAAACCTCGGCCACCAGGAACGAGAAGGACCTCAATGTCGCTAGGGGCGTTGCGTAGTGTGTGTGTTGGGACGACACGCTCAGAAGTACCAAATATGCCTGCAAAGTTGGTCGAAACCGGGCTATCGCTGGCTGCGATGACGGAGAGCTCAACATGACGGAACAAGGACAACGTGTTCAAAGCGTCCAGAGGGCCAAAGACATCAAGGGCCTGAAATCCGGGAAATAGTAGGATAGCATATTTGGTTGGGGGGTTCTCGTTCTTTTGATGAGTGCGTGTGGCTAGTGATACACAATGTCTTTGACATACCTCGTTGGTGCTATTGCCGACGGGGTCCCCACCCTCCTTGACTCCATCAACAGTGTCGGCTTTGCCAAGGAGTACATATTAGCCTCTCTTCGTAATTCTTGTCCAGACACTCACTGCTCTTACATGCAATTGTGTCGACCCGCGTCAAGCATAATGCGAAGAGCGGCATGCAAAAGGTGGTACGTAGAAGGTACGACAGCTGGTGCGACCTGTCTTAGTATCTCACAGCACGAGTATTTTTCGGCTTAGCGTGTAAGAGAGACCTGACTTGCCTTCATTTTGGGTTCGAGATTTTGCCGCGAAGGAACTGTTTTCGGGGTTTGTTTGTAATGGGCGACAGCTTTTTAGCGACTTGGTGCAGACACGAGGATTGTTTTGAACTTATAGGTGCGAGGATGCGCAAGGACCGCAAGTGTAGAAGCAACAAAGATCTTAAACAGACGCATACTGAGTGATACTTATCTAGTGAGCATTAAGTCTTATCACATAGCACTGCCACCGAAATACAGTGATTTTTCTTTTTAAAGTTCGATAATTTATCGCGCTACTTACGCTCAGTAGGTGGCCATAGCACTCAGGCTGAGCGAGACTTTCGAGAGAATAGCATAGCTCGCTTTTATCGGGGTAGTGCTGAGCACGCTAGCTGTCATAGTATACCTATGTTGCTATGTAAGCGGCTCAAGCTCTACCCACGCTCTGCTTATCAGGAGGAGCTCTGCCCCACAGCAGCGTATGGATACTGGTTGTGGTGCTCAAGGTCTTTATCCCTATTTGATATCTCTTTCGACTGCAAAATGAACCTGTCTTCGATAAAAGGGTAATAATCTAGTAGGCATAGGTGGTCATGTGCTCAAAACCCTGTAAGCCTGTCTTTCTATCTTGTCGGCATCAGGCTATCAACTACCAGCTCGGCATACTTCGTACAGAACTTACTTATATCATCCAATAGAGTATGGTGTATGTGGTACCCACTTGGACATGCCACTGACCAGCGCGCTAAGCCCTGAGAAGCCCGGCATGCTCTATGATAAACCCTTTCGGAAGGTCGCACGGAGATCGGGTGACCCGTAAATAATCCTATAGTACTTATTCCCGAAGCTGACGGGTGGAACCACCTCAAACGCGCTCTTGTATTATCATATTGCTTGCCAATATTCTAGAAAACGGCGGCAACAGACAGGAGGTTTCCTCTCCACTCGCTATCCTAACCCAGCGCTAATGCTACAGTTAATTTAAGACCGCTTTGTGACCTGGCATGGGACACTATCCGCTCCGCAAGACTAGGACATTCTTCAAGGACCGTCGAAGATCCGCTGCGCGGCTAGGTCATGGACGATAGGGTAAAGAAAGTGAAAAGAATGTTTGTGCTGGTATACAATGTGCCCCAGAATACGTATGAGCTCATTTGCTCTATTTATTCTCGATAGTTCTGATGGCGCCGATTGTATCAACTTCCGGAGACGCCGAGCCCATCCACGTATCCGCAAGGCGCTGTCACCACTCTCAATAACCTCTTATCAGGCGTTATACTCGTACGCGTTCTGCGGTAGATAGCCTTTGAGTAGAAAAGCCTCTAGAACGGAGCCCTATACGATCTTTCCCTTAGTTTCATAATGGTTTCCCATGCAAGAATGCTTACACGAACAAATTGACAAGGTGCCCATCGTATCGTAGCTACCGCGAAGTTGTGCGAACGCTGAGGGTTCTTTGCTTCTCGCACGGGTCGGCGTCTACCACCAAGTCTTTCACGACACTAGCTATGCGAGCTTCGAGGCTCGGTCGAGCATAATCAAGACGAGGCAAATGAAGGGTAATCGAAAATTGTCTAGTGACAAAAGCCAGTGCAATAAATTCCCGCTATACGTGGAACTAGTCAACACAAGATTATGCAGTTGTATTAGACTAAGGTATGTGCCGTGTTGGGCAATCACTGCGGCGTGAGATGTGCGTAAAGGCCTTCCACTGGTGAATCCACAATGCCTCCACGAAATTTCCCTGATGCCAGAGCTTCTCGTACGATATTTGACTTTGTGACAATGACTGAAGGGTGACCATCTATCTGAACGACACAGTTATGCCACGGTGTGGGGACGTGCAAGATATCGCCAGTGGCTTGGTGCTCGAGGACAAGCGGTAGCGTGTCCGTGGCTTTGGCGTTGCGGCCAAGCAAATTGACGCCAAACTTGGGTCCAGAGTTATCATGTCTAGTTTTACTTAGTCTAGTCTTTTACTCGCTGGACGTTGCTTACTTACGCGTGGATTGACAGCCGAATATGACGTGGGAACACCGCCTCGACAAGATTGGAGTAGGCTTGGTTACGCTACATACAGGGTCAGAAATGCCTCACATTCAGAAATGTGGTGTGCAGAAATATCCGAGAACGTACCTGTATCATTTCAAATGCCACTCTTGCCGCGATCTTACGCACTTGGGTTCGGCTTAGGTGCTTTGTGTACTTGTTGCGGACCAGATCCTCAAGCATGAACTTCGAAAATCCTCGATATAGTGCGGTCATGCCCGCATCGTGGCTGTCTAGCTCGTTTCGCAGTTGGCTCTGGTCTGGACCGAATCCCAACATGAGTACCCTGCGGCACGTGTCAGCAATATCTGTCGTGTTGGTCGGTAAGTGGCGTTGCAGGAGCAATTCAGGGTAAGCTCTACGGTGAGTGTCGAGCTCCCTCTGCAGATCGAAAGATGCAGCAGCGAATATATCGATCAGAGACTGGAATTCAATTCTGTTCTGGCCGCCCAGTTTCTGTGCTATATTGTGGTTCATTTTCATCAGCTGTTCTCCGTATGCATCAACATCATCGTCGTCGACGCCAACTACAACTTCATCAGCATAGCAAAAGAGAATGCAATCATAAAAACTTACTGCAGTCGCTGAACACGTGGCCGTCGCTAATGATCCAAAGTTTTGCTCCTGGGCTGTAGATGTTTTCAATCTCCCGTAAAAAGTTATGCAAATTGGTCAGAGCCAAGTACTCCCCACGGTCCGGAATATCTGAGAGAACCTTTTGCGTGTTGGAAGACTTGCAAGGGAAAGCTGGTAGACAAAACTCAATCATTTTTCCTCGTGATGTGAAGCCGTCCACACATCTTTGAAACACATCTCGGCCACCAGCATGCCATTTGTCATACTTGGATTTATGTTGAAGAGTGACTTCAAAAAGGCTGATGACAGCGTTCGTGATACGTTCAGCATTCAGCTTGGTGAGAATATCATGATCCACATCGCCGTCGACGCGTATGGAAGATAGTACCAGCGAAACCAAGAAATTGTCAAAGGCATATTTCGCCTGGTCGACATCACCAAGCCTCGCCTGCTGTAGATATCCAACGATGTGTAATTTGTCGCAGTGTCGCACTTCGTATACCAAGTATCTCGAAGTATCTAAATCTCGCACAGACGATTTCAGCTCTATGTCGAGTCCAGAAGGTTTTAATGACATATCGCTTGGTGCTCCGGCTTTCATAAGCTGCCCAGCGATCTGCGCCCATTGCGACGTTATGAGACCTCGTGCGGGCCCAAAGTCATAGATGAGGGATCCCGTTGTTGTGCGGATGAAACCTCCCGCATATCTGGCATGAGCCGAATTCATGGCTGTTGCGGGTTTTTTGTCGGCTGTCATTTGCTTGTTTGCGTGCCTAACAGGCAGATTTGCAAGTTTGCGTGTGTTGGTGGTATATCACAGAGGGTTGAGCCGACGAGAGATGATACGGAACCGTAGGTCAGACGATTCACTTTAATATTCACCAGTACGGCATCACAAGCAATTTTCGGATACTTTGTGGAACGATTCCATGAGTAGTTCTCTCCCGAATGGCGAACGTGCTCTCGCACATGCATCCCTACTTCGCCGTATGGCGAAATGTGCTCGACTGGAGCAAATTAATATGATGTTACTGAGACTCGAAAATGACAATTCTCTTGCCGCCTGCCCGGACAAGGGCCAAAGAAATATTTGCTCAGATGTGGCTTCGCAGTAATCAAGCTGATACTCTGTTCAGCCTCACCTCACTTCAGCTTCCTTCCTGCGCCCGATAAGGTTTTGGTGGCCGTGGTCTGATACGCGTGAAGAGGAGTGCGAATTCCGCACTATAGCGACCAAAGCAATACTTTCTCAAAATTAGCCTCATAGTAATCAAATTGATATTGCATCAATTATTACTTCGTGCTAGATTACTTTGTGAGTCTGAGCAGGTTTTGGTGGCATGATCTGATGCGCGTGTAATGTCGTGCGAGTTCCGTACCGTAGCGACGAGAATGATATCTTCTCAAAGCTAGTCTCGTAACAACCGAGTGAATATTACCTTCAATTTTACTTTGATGCAGTTTACTTCGTGTGTCTGAGAAGGTTTGAGTTATCATGGTCTGATGCGCGTGCAAAGTAGTGCCGAGTTGTGTATCCGTACTGCATCGGATATACCACCGCAGATACATACCGTGCGCCGGACCAGCGCGCCGTTGAATACGGGGCTGAACAGATCGTGGACCTGAGCTAGTTTGACGTTCTTTATGCTGATTGACGAGTGCCACAGCAAACGTGTCACATATCTTTAAGCTGAAGACGCCTGTGTCTGCCCCTGTGCCTTCGGTATTCGCTAAGTCGCGGAGGGTAACGCCATGTATGTCCTCGCAGCAGCGGTCGTCGTTGCATCATGCATCTTGTATGGCGTCCGCTATCTCTTCTTCCCGCTGCCAGAGACGTGCAATATCCCGACAATACCGTTCTGGGTCGGGATGCTGCCTCTTTTCAAGGATGTCGACCAACAAGATGTCTTTCGCTCGCATATTGACAAGCCTCTTCGTACGCATGGTGCTGTAAAGATATTCTTTGCATCTCGTTGGAACGTTCTCATTCACCGTCCCGAGTATCTTGCCGAAGTCTTTAGGCAGACCGACCTGTACGAGAAGAGCGGAAACCAGAAGAAGATTCCACACACCTTGCTTGCAAATTTTCTGGGCGACAATATAATATCCAGCCATGGAGAAAACTGGAAGAAATATCAGAAGATTATTAAGCCGGGGTTGCAAGCCCGCCCTAATGTCGAGAAATTGCGGGAAAATGCCATCGTCCTCGGTGAAATGCTACTGAATGGTGCCGTCGGAAGCAATGCTGTGATGGTACCGGCCAACATCCAGAGATACACCACTTGCAACTTTGCAGAGATATTCTTCGGCACCGGATACGAAGTGAGTTGGTCAAAGCGGCTTTACCGAACAGACAAGATTTCCTGACTCTTACACACATACACAGACACTTTACAGCAGAGATACGCCTCTTCACCGCCTACAAGTAATGCTCCGCAAGGAACTCTTCAAGCCTTTGTTTCTGACTTTCCCATTACTCGACCGTGTCGGCTTCTTGGGCAGGCGTCACGCGCAGCAGGTTGCGACAGATTTCACTGATCATCTGGTCTCCGGACTGGAGAATCGCTCTGACAGCAAAGTGGAAGCACAGCCTATGCTGGCCAGGGACCTTTTGGAAGCAAGGTGCGCAGGCGAGTTTACGGAAAAGCAATTTCGCGACAATGTCACTGTTTTGTTTGTGGCCGGTCAAGAGAACCCTCAGCTGGCTCTGATCTCGGTCATGTATCTGCTCGCAAAGCATCCGGTAAGGCTTTCACAATCCTTCATTTCCTGTACATTGCTGAGATTTTGGATTACAGAAAGTACAGGAAGAGCTCTACGACGAGCTGGCTGCCTATAGGGAGGATGAATTGACCGAAAATATTATGCAAACAATGACACAGCTAACCGCAATCATTTACGAGACTCTTCGCCTCTTTCCTCCCATTGGCCAACTTATCAACCGAAGAGTCGCCAACTCGGTACACTTGGGAGGTGATATTCTCATCAAAGAAGGCACGTACGTTGGGTACAACTGCTACTCGACAAACCGCGATCCCGTTGCCTGGGGGCCGGATCCTGATGTATTTCGTCCTAGCAGGTGGGGCACGTCTGCAGCAAGTGTCCGAAAAGAGTATCGCAGGCGCAAGGCGCGTGCAGAATTCATTTCGTTTCACGGTGGGAAACGCGCTTGCCTGGGCGAGCAATATGCGGTTCTTCAGATAAGAGTGACCCTGTACACCTTGGTCCGTCGGATGCGGTGGAAGCTGGATCCTACATGGAAAGAGAAAATGGCACCTGTAAGTTCTTACCGGGAAGCATGAGAGACATCAACTAAGCGTTGAAAAGGCCGGTCCTTTGTGGCCCAGAAATTTGCGGCTCATATTTGAGGAGCGGAGTTCTTACAGTACTGATAATTCTTGAGTATGATACTGACGTGTTGTGAGTGTGATGGCTCCCCCAAAGTTATCGATGACTTTTGCGTTTCTCGCCTCCACGCCTGTACCTTGGCTAGTTATCGTCTTCTTCGTCTTCTACTTTTTCATCATTATCAATACCATCAATCTCCGAACAAATATCGTTCTTGTGCTGTTCCTCTTCGCTGTGTGCCTCCTTGACTTCGCTCCGTCCATCGTGATGCATTTGCCTTCAATGAAACAGCTGTGCATCAAGTTGAGGATGCGGAAAGCCAAGTGCTTAATGATTCATCTTTGAACTTGTGCGAAATAAATTTGTATACTAGCTATCTGTATCCTGATGTGTCCTCCGAACGTCGAGCCCTCTCAAGCTACTAATTACCCGATACCAGAGTCTTCTCCGCATCTCTCATGCCCTGATCCACATCTGTCCATACGTAGAGACCAATCGAGACAAGCATCAGTACGAGGTTCGGGATCATTGGGAAACGCAGATTGTGTGTTCTGTTTTGAATGACACCTTGGACAAGCGGGTTGATCCAACCTGTAGCCAGATCCAGAGTAATCTCGAGACCAAAAAAAGCCGCCTCAGAACCGCTGGGAATGAGCGAAGCGTACATGACACGGTTCAGGGAGCGGAGCGCACTGCTGGTGCTCATGAATATAGCATCTGCAACCCAGAACTCAGCCTGATGCTTGTAGCCGATGGGGATCTTGGCGATGCCGAGGCAGCCCCAAAACAGACATGTGGCGTTGACGGCTAAAAAGATGTAAGCCCAGGACTTGATGTGCAGCTTCGACTTGTGGAAGCCTAAAAGCCAGCTTATAGAGCCGATGCATGCGAATAATATCATCATGAACGTGTATACTGTGTATATATTACTGCCGCGCTTGATGCCGGAGGTTTCGAGGAAGAGCGCGCCGAGAAGACCGATGAAGTTGGAGTAGGCGGTGTTCCAGAGGACCCAGCCAATGCAAAGCTTGAAGGCGTTTGGGTATTGGCGTATGGATCCAACTATCTTGAGCCCTAAATAATGTTTTGAAATGGTGTCTCTTGGATAGGGGAGTTAGGTCGTACAAGTGCGGATTGGGAGCAGGAAGGCGATCTTATCTTTGGGACGCTGCGCGCCGGGAATGCTGGGCAGCATAATGTGGCCGGCAACAGCGCAAAGAACTATCATTGTTAGTACGTACACGTGGGTAACATCGACTTTCGGATTAGCTTACTGGTCAAGCATCCGCCGATAGTGATGGCAAGGAGGAAGCTGGCCATGTTAGCTAGGATATCCTGGACATGTCAGTCGTGTAATATACTTAAAGTAGCCCTCGGTAACAAAGCTACCGCGGGTGTAGGTAATGATAACACCAATCAGCAAGGCCAGAATACCACCCAGGTTACCCGCCAGGAGGCCTAATACACTGACACGGCTTCCTTTCCTCCACTTCTTGCGAGACGAGTCATCATCACTCTGCGCCTGATCTTGGAGAGGCTCCGGGTGCTTGGACCAGCCTACTGAACGCATAAAGATGGGAATGTACGACGCCTCGAGGACCTTGTAGATGCTAGAAATGGTAATGGAGATGACGTAGAGGCTGGCCAGGGTGTTGAGGTGTGCGTAGCTGTTGTCGGTCAGTGCTGCAAAAGGCAGGGCCAATGCGCCAAAGAGGTAGATAGAAGCCATCATGATTGTCTTGCGATTATTGGAGTAGTCGGCGAGGCCGGACACGAGAATGCAGAGGACGCCCTCGGTAGCGCGGCTGATGGCTTGCAAGTACATTCTGAGTTGCTGTTAGCGTAAATAAGCTCGGAAGATGTCGTTGAATGAAGCTTACAAGTAGCTCAGGTAATCGACCTCGCCAGCGCCTAGCTTCACGACACATTTGATGGCGCCGCGATGCGCACATGGCTTGTTGGTGCCTGGTATGTGACCAACTCTGTTGGCAGCTGACTGAATACTTGCCGTTGCGTAGCTATTGATCATGCTTGCGGTCGGGCCGGTCTGGTGTGCTGTCAGCGTTTGGGCTGTCATGGACTGGTGAGCTCTGGTGCAGCGAGCAACGAACGTACCGAGAAGCAAAGTACGAGCCACCCCCAGAGGGCTCGCCTCGAGCTCAGAGGTCTCTCCGCGGCGACATGATCCGGTTCTTGAACATCAGAGCAAACAGTTGTGTTGATCAAGTGCTCGTTGGCCGAAGGCTTGGTAGGTTCGTGATCATCGTCGCCAAGCAGTGGCTTACGATTTCCGTGCCCTTGGTAGCTCATCGTTTCTGTAATGCTGTAGCGGTTTGTGCTGAAAAAATAGAAATAAACCCCAGTTTCTATCTTGTTCAAATGAGCCACAGTTGATTGACTAGTATTGCCGCCAACACAAGCGTCAAGGAGCTCGGCTCGTTTTGTAGTCATAGTGGCGAGGGTCCTCGCAACCATACGTCGGGACCCCCCTATCGCTCATATGACCGGCAACTCTTGCCGGTATGATATCTCAATTGAGCATTTTTCCCTGGGGCCCGCTACCCGTCCGTCTGTGCGGGCCTTGTGGCCTCGAGTAACGGTCAGTTACTAATACTTGCTCACTCTCGCCGAAGTCCGCTCAACGGGACGCAGGGTCCCTTACAACGCGCCTTTGTCTCGTGTTTCATTAATCTTTTTATTAATGACCAATTTTGATATCGTCTTGTTTCTATTTACGGTGCGGACCTGAGGCAGTTTTCGGAAGTACTTGCTCAGTTTCGCTGCAGATAGCTCAGCAAGGGGGTCCCCCGATGGGGAGTAGGTAACATATGATCGAGCGAGTGCATTCCACTTGAGCGCGCTTCAAATTTCTCCCTCTTAACCCTTTCAGATGTCTCTACATCTACTCTTTCAGGGCAACAAGACATCCATCATTTCAACAAAAGTTCGCTTACAGCTTTGTCCCTGGTCATCAACAGGTCTCGTTTCGCAAGGCTCCAGAACCGCCAAACACTTGTACATTACTATTGCCAGTCGCCATGCAGCAACCAGATCCGAGTTCTCTCTTGCAAACAGATTCGATCTCGACCACCAAAGAACCTCTGTCTGAAAGCGGTCCCTTGAAAGATGGCACCGAGAACTCCTCATGCAAGAATGGCAATGTCGGCACAGCCGTGACAAAAGAGTCACCAAGCAGAGAATTCCCCACCTCGTCTTCACCAAAAGCGCCCTACTGCACTTTATCAGAGGGTCGAAAAAGATTTGCCATCACAATCATCACGCTCGTCGGCGCTGTCGGGCCACTGTCGGGCACCATGTACCTGCCTGTCCTTCCCTTGCTGGCGCGAGAGTTTGGTGTCAGCAACACGAGCATAAACGCAAGCGTCTCATTATTCATGATTACATTTGCTTTTGCCGTAAGTTTTCTATGGACTGGCATCTTTTGATTCGGAGTCTAGCGCTGATATGTCGCCGATAGCCTTTGATATGGTCTTCCTTTGCCGACTACCGTGGTCGCCGACCCATCTATATCGCCTCGCTCGCCGTTTTCATCATCTCTAATCTATTGCTCGCGGTATTGCCTCGAAGCTTTGCCGTATTCATGGTTTTGCGCTTCTTCCATGCTTTTGGAGCTGGTGCCGTCGTCTCCATGGGCGCTGGCTCTGTTGCTGACGTGAGTTGCAAGATGGCGACATCCGCTAATAGTACAGTCCTCGGATACTGACAGATTAAAAAGATCACTGAACCCGCAAAGCGTGGACGTAAAATGTCCATCTTTCTGCTTGGGCCACAATGCGGCCCCGTGTTTGGCCCGGTCATTGGATCGGCCTTGGGCGGAGCGGCTAGTTGGCGTTGGATTCCAGGCTTCTTAGGTATGTTTTGGTGCCTACACATCCATCATCTTGACGCATTTGATCGGTTTCACTGATGAACTCCCTCTTTAGCGCTTGTTAGCTTTGTGCTGTGCCTAGTCATAATTTTCTGCCTTCCCGAGACCCTGCGCTACCGCGCTGGCAATGGTAGAATCGCCCAGGAGAAGAGCTGGTTTCTATGGCCCCCTCGACTGGTGTCTGCTGTCGTCGCTGAGCACGAGCGCGGACCCAAACCTCCCAAGCCGACGCTCAAAGGCTATTGGAAGCTTTTTTCCTATCCACCGATCGGCATTGTCTCCGTCAACACGGCCATTCTCTATTCGACTTATTTCGCAATAAGTGTGGCACTGCCTTATGCACTTGAAGACCGATACGGTTGGACAACAACCACCGTCGGCCTGGGTTATCTCGCAGTCGGAATCGCTCTCATATGTGGAAACTTGCTTGGAGGCCACTTAAATGACTGGCGTAGAGTGAGGCGAATTGCCGCGTCGCCGGGGGCAGAGGTCGAGCCAGAGAGGCGTCTTGAGGATCAGATATGGGGAGTCCTCGTCTGCGTTGCCGGCACGGCAATGTTCGGGTGGTTTGTCGACAGGTCTATTCACGTCGCAGCCGTCCTCGTAGCCACATTTCTTGGTAAGCATCGTACAAGTCGCTTGATGGCTACCGTGTGACGACCTGACGAATCTGGTGTTTAGCTGGCTTCGGTGTGAGCTGGGTCTTCATCGCTAGCACCGCTTTCTTGGGCGAATGCGTCCCGTTGCAGGCCGCGGGCGCTTTTGCGCTGGGCAACATGCTTCGTAACCCGGCCGCTGCCATCGCCTCCGTCGTGTATCCAAGTCTAAAAAGCAAAATAGGCATAGCTTGGTTCTTCACAGGCTTCGCTATTTTTGACTTGGTTGCTGTCGGTAGTGCGGTCATCAGTCAGTATACTCCTCTTACAGCATGTTCACAAGCTTATCGATCTTTGTAGTATTGCGAAGATACGGGCCGTATTGGCGAAGGAAGAAATCACAAGCCTCATGACGTCTTGCACAAAACGGTCGAATATAAATATTCTCCATGTTCGGGTCGTCATCTTGATTTACTTGCTCTTTGCTAAGTGCATCGCGCGGATATCACACGGTCGGACATTGCAGCTGCAGTGGCTGCAAGCTACACGCCCTATAATGCAACCCCTGAAACGATGCTGGCGTGGAGCTTCGGCCTACACGAGATAAAAATCAACAGAGAGCGCTTTTTTCTCAGTTTTGACAGTCGATGCAAATAGGCTTTGTATTGTATATTCATTCCATACTATCGCGGCTTCCAAGTCGCTCATTAGCTACATTGACTCAATGGAAAACACACATCAACATCATGTCACAGCGTGCCGGCTAATACAGGACAACGCTACTGACATATCCTCGCGAAAATGTCGACAATATCAAGAGTGATTGTTCCAAGCAAAGCACTACCCAGAGCACGCTGATACCCTCTGTAAACATCTAGTCTGAGAGCTTTCGACGCTGTCGAAAAACAGCCTACTTCGCAAGATTCGGTTGAAGGTTTGGAAGCTGACTTACATCCGAGAGCTTCCGGAACGATCAGCCAACTACCCTTTGCGAGTGGAGAAGGAATGAGACAAACACTTTCAGGATGCTTGGCCAATCACAGCGTGACAAAAATACCCGGTTCTTCGTATCAACATCAAGAACGCCTCGGCAATTCATGGGCCAAGGCTTCAGGGCTTTAGTGGGGCTACAAAGTACAGATAAGGTTTGCCGGGGTGGGTGGCTTTGGGTCAGAAGCGGGAGGTTGTCACTAAACTCCTCGTTTCTCGGAGAAACGGAAATGAAGTCTAAATCGTTGCGTTTGCACGACTGCTATATTGTCGACGGCTTCGCGAGAAGTGATGCTATTCGGGGCCTTCGGAAAGCACTCTGGTGAGTTATTTACGTCATCGCGGATGCAGGAGGGCGTGCCCGGGCTAGTTCCCCGGCCTAATCAGAGCGCTGCAGGAATGTGCTACCCGGCTATATGAGATGCTATTATTGCAGGAACAAATCGGCTGTTACGAGGCGACTTGCCAATCTACGGCTGCATAGCTAACTAGCTTACCAGCACTTTTGTGACGGGTCTCGGGTCCAGTCATCCGCGAAGCAACGCGGGGTCGCATTCGCCTCTTGATGAAGGGGTGTCGCCTGCGTGGTCGGAGAGACAGCTGCACTGAGGTCTTGAATGCTGGTCTCGAGTTCAAGAACTCGATGCGGGCAACTACCCTGGGGGCTTGCATCTGGCGACAGAGCTTACCACAGTGGAGAATTGTCACTTCGATGCATGAGACCAGTCAGTGAGCCGCTGTCTTCGTAACGCTGCATCGTGGGTAGTGGGAGGCATGTTTTGCAGTGAGAATACTTCGACTTGCAGCTGCGTGTAAATTGAAGAATGATAGCGAAGACTTAACGTATCCAGCAAGAGCCTTTGACGTGTTACCCGATCACGCATCTGACAGGGAAATCCGTCTCGAAATATGCCTCTCAGTCAATATATGGCATACGAGAGCAGCAGGACACTTGATCAGGACTTGGATAAGTGACCTGAATTGTACATGGACAGGTATAGCTGGTTGCCTATTTCGCACTCTGCCCTGCTTTCGACTTGCCTCGCACATCGATAGCCGTTGAAATAGAACCGCGCTTCGTCAGAGACTTGGGACATGACTGATGACGGTGAACAGGGCAACGACTACACCTCTAGCACAACAGAATTGGCCATCTCGGCTTCTGATGGAGAAGCACATACTGGTCTATACAAACAGCAAGAAGAGTTCTGGCCCTTCAACTGCTAGTCCGAGTCCTGTTTGAAAATGAACCCAAGTGAGACGAGCCCGTTCGAGTCCTCAGCACCGGCGAAGCCAACAAGGTCGCCAATACCCAGCGTGTAGAAGTATTCCTTGCCGCCCAGCCTTTGCTTTCGTTCATCTCTCCCTCTTCAGATGAGCTATTGTTTCTTTGTCAAGTGATTCTGTTGACAAAACCTTTCGCCTAATTGTTCATCGATATCACTTTCTCGCCGCCGTCAAACATGAAGTCGAACAGGTTATCTGTCTTGTTCTCATAGGCCCGTTACAGTTGACCTTGATGGCCTTGACCAGTTTTCCTCCTTGCGCTCATCGTCAATTGAAACAGTCACGGTCTTGGCCGCATGAAGTGCGTCACTGGTCGTGAAGCTCGCACCGAAAGCAGTAATTGTACCACCATGAACTGGATATTGTTGGAAGAACGTCTGCAGCTACTATGATGGAACAGATTCATTGTCATGACGGAGTCCATATTCTTCAACGCAAGAAGATCCCTCGGCATTTCTCTATTATACGGCATATACCTTTGCGTATTGCACCATCAAAAGTCTCGCGTAGAGCTACAGTTCCTCTATGATCGGCGCTCTTGAGTGAGGCGCAGTTCAATATTTATGCAAGCGATCAAGAGCATATCGCACAGCTGTGCTGCAACAATTATGTGGGTGGTCAGAGAATTTAACGTTTGGCATGGTGGCGTTGCTTCTATTCGTCTGTCGCAAAAACAATGCCAACGGTACGCGGAAAGGCAATGGCGTACCTTTCGAGAAGAGACGTCGATACTCTGGCCAGTTCTTCATACATCTATGCTCTACTGTGTCTCCTTAGTGTTTCAAGGGACTTCACTGATGATGCGATGCTCAATATGATCGGTCTGGCGCAAGCATTCTGCCAGCGGAAGAGTCTCGCGTAAAGCAAATGCACCCCGAAACCTAGGCGTACCCCGCGGCTCAGGACTCATTGACTCATCGAAGATCAAAGTTTTATGAACTATACGGTGATACACAAACCTATCGAGTCCTAGTTGTCACTTTTACTTTGTTTGGCTAGACGATGTGCAGTTTACACGAAGCAAGGGTGCCTCAGGTGCTGCTCTCCGACTGCAAAAAGCCTCGGAGAATGTCCGAGATCAAGTTGCAAAACAAGACTTCGTGTAATAACACTCTACATAATTTTTGACTCATGCTTCTCCAACTCATCAAGGGACTGTGTAATCAGGAAGTTGTTGATACTTGGTCGTACGCCTGGTTGAGCATGGCATGCCCCGGGCCAATTACAAGCCGGTGTCCTTCAGCTGCCCAAGCTTTACTCTTCACTACTTCAGTAGCTCACCTCCTCGAATATTTGTAGTCTCAGTTAGCTTCCAAATTTTATAACTCATCGGGCATCTAAAGCGCTGCTTGCTCTATTTTCTTGCGGACTGAATCCAAGAAGCCACTTCAACTTACACTAACTACCCCACCTGCCCTACTTCCAGAACTTTACCAACATGGCAGACAGCGGACAGTCTCAAGTTACTGATGCCGTCCCTATCAGCCCGCCTTCCATAACACCAGAGGAGCGCCTCGATTACACGCGCAAGCTCCTGGATGGCGTCCGCTTCCCCCAGCCCATCCCCCCCCGACTTTCATCCCGTGGCCGCCACACCCGAGCAGCTTGCCCAGTACGGTTTGCCCCCGCGGCCTTCCGTGGATGACGCCCCGCAGGACTTTGCCAGGTGGGAGAAAATGGTCATGGAGCTAAAGGGTATGGAGCTCGTCCGCCCTAGCTTCAACATCATCCGGCGCGACGTTAGCAGCCGTACAAGGGACCGATACGAGGCGCAGAAGTGGAAAAAAAACAAATTGGGCCGGTGCTGTCATCTCCGACTTCGTCTTCAACTTGGTCGAGTCCGACTGGACGGTGCCACGGCCGGAGCCTGGCCAGGGCGACCATATCGCTTGGTACAGCGCGGCCTACGTCGGGCTTGACGGTTACAGGATGGACAGCAACGACGTGCTTGCTGGAGGAACGGTCCACGACTACTACAAAGCCAAGAACGGCTTCTATAAGACGTACTCCTGGTTTGAGTGGTATCCAGCGTACCCGGTAGAGCTGGAGGGCTTTCCCGTCAGGCCATGCGACCGGGTCTTTTGCGAAGTGCTTGGGGACCTCCCAAGAGACGACCAAAAAAGGCGCATTCTTTATCTGTAATTACACGACGGGCAAGTATACGTCGTTGAGCTTCTGTTCACCACCCGGCGTTAGTCTACGAGGCGACTCGGCCGAGTGGATTGTCGAGGGCGAGGAACCCGAGGCGAACTTTCACGTCGTCGGGTTTGATAGGTGCAGGGCCCAAAAGACAAATCGTCGCTGGTACAACCTCAGCTCGGCCGCAACGGTGACATCGACCTGCGAAGACGGAACCGTCTGCACGGCTACAATCCAGGACGACGAGACGGTGATTGTCAGGTATGGAGGGGCCAGGGACAAGTAGGAAACCCACCGACTAGGTAGCAGTTGTAGCCCAGACAATAGTGGCATTTCTAATTTGATGAATCAAGTGTGTAATAATCAAGTAAACTTGAAGTAAATTTGTTAAAAGTGAATGTCAATCGAGAAGGCGTATTAAATATCTGTAAAGGTGCAGCAGACGCATAGTGTGTCACCGACAAAGAGTTACAGCCGATATCTGAAACCACTCGTCTTCCAGTCTGTAACGTCCTCGAATGCCTCGGGTCGGACTTCCATTGGCGGGACATCTGTACCACTTCTCAGCTTATTATCTGCCACGACGCCTGCCATGGCTGCGCTGCCTTGGATTCCCTCCATCTTCGACCTGAGAGCGTTGAACCATTGCAGGTACGCGCGCAGCGAAATCGACAAGACAATGACTAACGAGTAGCATATCATGATGGTCTTGAATGCCGTATTGTATGTGGGCGCCTCGGATTCACGGAAGAACTGGGGTCCAGCAATGTTGCCCGTGCAGTATGCTATGAAGAGCAACGCAGTAATGGTAAGCTTCTTAGTGACACCCTTAAAGTTGGACTGCACCAGGGCCATGTTGAGCGGCATGGATGCAGGGCCAGACGACAGCAAGAAGTAGGCGAAAAGTTGCACTCCGTGCGAGGGAATGTGCTTGCGGCAATAAATGAGGGCTGCGCCGATAAAACATGGAAACACCACCGCAATGATGAGAATGCAGTTGAGTGTTCGATACCGGCCAGCCAGCCATCCTGTGGCAGCTATAATAGCTGCCGTGAGGAGGGAGTACGGAATGTTGATGAGTGTAGACTGCAGGCTAGTAAAGTTGAATGATTTTATGATAATGTTGGAGAAATTTTGCGTGCCGCTGTTGGGAATCTGGCCAATCATGGCGATGAAGACAATCAGCCATGTTTTGGGGTCGACAAAGCACTCGTGGACCTGCTCCCACGAGAAGCGGGTGTCCTCAGTACTTCCAGTGCCTGCGATGATGGCTCGACGCATTGCAATCTCGCGTTCCTCGTTAGTAAGAAACTTTGCTTTGGAAATTGTATCAGGAAGGAAATAGAACATGGGAATTGTCCAGAGAAAGGTGGCGACGCCGAGGACAATGTACATCCAGCGCCACGGGTGGATGTTGTCCTCAATGTGGCCCACGCCAAAGGCGAGCAGGCTGGAAACCAAGCCGCCGACCGAGTTGCCCGCAAACCATATTCCAACACGCGTGGGCATTTCATCGCGCGTGTACCAGGTCGACGTCAGAAACATGAAGCCGGGGGTGATGGTGGCCTCGGCGACACCCAGCAGGAAACGGGCAGCCATGAGGCCGCCAAAGTTGGTGCATGCGGCCGTGACAGCTACAGTAGCGCCCCAAAACGCCGTATTGGCCGTCAGATATTTGCCGACGGGCAGCCGGGCGATGAGCAGCGTGGTAGGATACTCCCAGATGAGGTAGCCAAAGTAGAAGATGCTGGCGACCCAGCTGTACTGCTGGCCGTGGAGGTTCTACAGAATTAGCATCAATATCAAACACAGGGTATCAAAGTGAACTCGCTGTATCTTTTTTGAGACCAAACACGGATGCGCTTGAGAGGATGACTTTGTCCATGAAATTGAGCATGTACGTGACAAACAGCAGCGGAATGAGGGCGCGATCAATCTTGCGTAAGACGCGGCGCGAGAGAGCCGTCTCATCGTGACTACTTTGGGCTTCAATCACACCCGACGCCGGCATAATTTCCCGAGACTGAAGCAGTCGCTGCCTCTCTCTATTTCGCGGCATGGGCGCAGCGACTTTATGACATGCTAGAGATGAGGCCGGCGAGTGCCGGTCGGCCAAGGAGCGCCACCCCCACTGACGAGGACTGCTGTTTGCATAACTGCTTTATTTATGTATGGACTTTGAGCACAGGCTAAGATACTTTAGGAAGGGTTATTGCCGATCCTATACCTATACGTTGTCAACTGGACACCGTCCATAAAATATGCTGTTATTACTGTTGATTCTATACTCGTGATACTATTAATATTATGACTTAATGTCCGGGTTAAGTTGCGCTGGGATAAGACGAAAACTTGTACGGCAAATAGGGAGCGCGGAGAGTACCCCAAATCCGGGGGAATGACCACTGAAAATCCACCATCGCGTATCCGTACAGGTCATACTTATGGGGAAATGGACATTGGTAGCGGAGATGGGTAGCATCAGAGTTGCAACTATTGGCCGGCTGCGGAGTGACGGCAGTAACGGCTGCGATGGCGGCCATTTCCGTTTTCAGTCATCACGTCCTCGGTCAGTCATCACGTCCTAGGTTTCTGTGTCTTTTCTCTTCTGCAATAGTCATTTTGTGAAGTCAAACCGCGAACATGAACGGCCTCGAGATATCGTCCTTTGTCGCGAGCCTGCCCAAAGTTGAGCTGCACATTCACATTGAAGGCACGCTCCAGCCAGCGCTCCGGTGGAAACTTGCGCACCGTAATAACATCCCGCTTCGCTTCAAAGATCAAGAATACAACACGTACGAGGCCCTCTTAGAATCCTATGGCATTACCTACAACCACCGACCGGAGTTGGACCGCCGCAAAGATGTACCTACGTTTTTCGAGCTCTACTTTGCCGGCTGCGAAGTACTCATGACCGAAGAAGACTTCTACGAGTTGGCCATGGACTATCTCAAGCGCTGTCGAGAGATGAATGTGCGCTACGCAGAGCCATTTTTCGACATTCAGGCGCACACACGGCGGGGCATTCCGGCAGAGCACGTCCTGAACGGCTATCTGCGGGCGCAAAAGGATGCGGCAGCTCAATACGGCGTGCACAGCAACTGGATATTTTGCTTCCTCCGTGATGAGCCTGTCGAGGATGGCGAGGCGGCCTATGAGACGGCGCTGCCGTGGGCGAAGCGCCCGGGTGGAATGGGCTTGTTTCACGCCGTTGGTTTGGCGAGCAATGCCTACGACAGGCCGCCGAACCTATTTTCCCACAGCTTTGCGAGGGCAAAGAAGGACGGCCTACACATCACCACGCACTGCGATTTTGGGCAAAAGGACACCCACGAGCATCTCCGCCAGGCGATTTTCGATGTGGGCGTCGAGCGCATCGACCACGGCCTGGATGTGGTTGACGAAGAGGCGCTGATGGAGGGGCTTGTGAAAAAAGGCATCGGTCTGACACTGTGTCCGCATGCGTACCACAGAAGAACAGCGACCGAAGTTTTGTTTCCCAAGCTGAGACAGCTTCTGGATCGTGGTGTCAAGTTTTGCATAAACAGCGATGATCCGGTATATATGAACGACGTGTGGATCGACGGCAATATAGAAAAGGTATATCAATATTGTGGCTTGAGCAAGAGAGACATGATTCAGCTCGCAAGAAACTCGATAGACATGTGTTGGGCGGATGCAGCTGTAAAAAAAAGCATGTACGACGAGCTGAATGTTGATTGAGCTGTGGGTTTCACCATAAGTAGTAGTCTATCGTTGTATTTAGATAAAGGGTAATAATAAGTGCAACAAAATTCTATCTAAATTGGGAACTGCAATTTTTGTTCGGATTCACGTGTACTTGAAAACAGATGACTTGTTTCCAATAATCTCCTCATCAGTGGTCATGTGCGTAGCATCATTGCTCATTCTTGCACTCGGACCGTACAAACCACCCCTTACAATCAGATCTAGATCTATCGATGTCTCAGTGTTCGGACCAGACTGCCAGCGGTATGCTTGCTCAGGCCTAGCTTCTAGCGTTGCTGTCCCAGTCAGCGTCCCTATGGGCGTGGTTGTTGGTGCGTGGTGTCGGTGTTTGCTCCGGACGTAGTCGTCGCTGTTGTCAATTCTGGCCCCGACGTCGTTTCTTCAGCGACACGTTGCACATGCTTTGCCAATATTGTTGATGCAGACCGAGAGGTGGAGTGTATCGCAGTCGACTCTGGAGTGTTACGGTAGATGGGAGCTGAGATTGTTGAGCCTCGTCGCAGCTTCAGAGACAGGGTGTACAAATCCGGCTCTATCCGCAGATATAACCAATACTGGGAATTAGCTTCAAGGGACTGACTAACTCAAGCTGAATTAGCACACATACCTGGGACAGCACCCGATGGCCACACCATTACTAATTAGCAGCAGCCATAATACCTTTGGAGAGGCGTTACGCAACCCCGTCAATATTACCTCAAATTGAAAGGGTTTGGTTGCTAAATAGGTCAATGGTTAGGGTTAAGTAATAATGTTGGAGAAGCAGTGTCAATAGAAAAGCGATATGCAAGATTAAAGAAACAGAGAAAATTACAGAGCATGAAGCATCATTTCCGACGCAACTTGCACTTAACCGATTGTCTGAGAACAATTTGTACGACCCAATGGGAGCAACAACCAACGGCTGCGCCTCGCACGCCAAGAGGCAGGCGGAAAGTACTCGTCGAATGAAGTGACGTGTAGAGTTGCACAGCAGAGCTCTCGGCATCCGCGCGCTGCCAGTACATCCGACACCATCTCGTGGCACATACGTAGTATCAATCTTACTTTGTGTTGGGCCCAATTTTGTTGTACGCAAATTTCATGTAGTCTATTGGCCTGGTTCGGAAATTGCAAGACACACTGTTTTCTTCCTCGGCTCTTAAAGAATGTGGCTCGCAACAGCCACCATGTGCGTGCATGACCGTTCAGCTCCAGTGCTGCGTAAGCCCTGGGCCACGGACTCGTGGGGTTCTTCGCGAGCCCCTGACAGCTTCTTTGTCAAGCATCAGGGCCAAGAGCCCGGTCCCATTCCCGGCGGGCGCCATCTGCGTCTTACATGGATATACACTGACGTCAAATCATATTTGTACAACAAACAAAGAGAGAAAACAAATAAAGGGGACGGTGAGAGACGGCTATAAAGGGTTCAGTTGGTGCTCCCATGAGAGACATCTTCTATTACTTCGGCAGACTGAAGACTCCCAAAGGGTTGCACTGCGGAAAATGCATCCTGCCCTTCTTGGGTACTTGACCGGCACCCTTGCCGTCTCGACGGTAGCGGCAAGCATCAGCACCCCGCAAAAGGCTATCAATCCTGCCAAGTTGGACATTCCTGTGACTATCCTCGCCGACACTAACAGAGACGGTCTTGTTAACGACCTCGACGCATACGGAAAGCATGCCTGGACTACTCATCGCGGCGCAATCTTTCTGCCAAACATTGGCGACGAGCTTCATCGCTGCCACGTGAACGATGCTGTCGGCGCACCACTCAGCAATTGGGAACTCGCAGCCTGCAACGACGCCTCGGGTGATGTGCTGATCAACAGTACACTGGCGGCACGGGTCAAAACCCTGCCACTGGCTGGTTTGTCGGGAAATGCGACTGCCAGGATCTTGGTGCAGCCACTGTCGGCATCTGAGCATGTGCGACTGTTCTGGAAGCACAGGAACGACGGTAGCTCATCTGATTGGGCACTGGTCAAGTCTGAGCTGCAGTTCAACAGCACGACTTTGTCGGCGGGGCTGACTCTTGCGGTTGACGCAAGGCAACTAGTCACCGACAAGTCTGTATGGGATGGGCAAGTCAACGTCAAAATTGAGGTCACGGATGGGATGCGCAGCGGTAGTGATTTTGTCGCTATGAGCCAGGCGCCTGTCCTCTTGCATCACCATCGCCAGAGCATGGAAGCGGTTGTGATAATGCAAACTGCGGAATCAAAATGGCAGGGCGCATTCGTCAAGTCTCTCGGAGCCATCATTCACAAGCTTAAGCCTATGGTTCCTTTGGTATCACTGAACGATAGCCGTGACATTTGGGCGCAAGATTTGATGGAGCCAGCCTTTGCCAGCATGCCTGGTCGCGATGGTCCCATCTCTATCAGAGTGTTGCTGCGGTCGGCGCAATCAACTCGACCCAATGGTCGGTTGGTCTTTGAGCAACTCCGCGGAGCCGGTGTGGGTGGCTGGCAGCCAGGATCAGGGTCCGGGTTTGGGTGGGAAGAGATCAACTCGGGCGGCAACATTGAAACCATTCCGCCATATACTTCCCGCTCTGGTGTTTCCTACAGAAATGGGCGGGTAGTTCTGGGCAAGCACTATGACAAGTATCCGGCAGCGTCGCTGACCAAGTTTCTCGAGGCGCAGCGTGAGCAGACGCCGCTCTACTTGGAGGCAGGATGGCTGGTCGCCGGCCATGTTGACGAATTTGTTCAATTTCTACCGTCCAATAATACAGTCGGATTTCGCTTGGCCGTTCCTGATACACGCTCTGCGATGCGTATTCTCAAGCGCGTCAACGAGACTGGCCATGGCGCTGTGCCATTCCTCTCTTTCAAGGGGAACTTGAGTGATGGCAATTGGCCAATATTCGCCGACCACGAATTACCCAACAAGACAGTCGAGGCGCTGCTTGCGGAAGAGAAGTTTGTCAAGACGAATGAGTATGCTCAGAAGTTTATTGATCGCAATGTCGAGATACTCCTTGAGGAGCTGCCTATCAGCGACGCAGATGTCCTGCGCGTGCCAGCTCTTTGGCGAGACCAAACATACGACTGGCTCCCCGACCCGGATGGACTTCCAGCACGCCTCCATCACACCATTCCCGGGGAGAGACAGCTTCAGGGCTTCTTTCCTCTGGCGGTCAATGGTCTTGTGCTGGACCAGCATTACATTTGCCCGAAACCGTTTGGTCCTCACGTGGATGATGTCGACGTGTTTGAGCGTGAGATTGGCAAGGTGTATACAAAGGCCGGTTTTAATGTCGTGTTTATTGATGATTACATGTCGCATCATGTTCGTGGAGGAGAGGTTCACTGTGGAACTAATTCTTTACGGCGCACTGATGTCGAATGGTGGAAGACTAGGTAATTCATAGATTTAATTTATAGCGAGTCTGCTTCTCGATAATCCAATTTTTATTCCCTATCCGGACGGGCCCTGATATATTCATCATTTATCTAGACTCTTGCAGACTTTTGTTGGGGGCTCGAAGTAGCAGAGACAACAGAGCCCAGTATACAACCCCGTCGTCATTGCAGTGCGGTGAAGAGTTTCAATGCACGAAAAGATGACGGCCATCTCCACTTCCTTTTCGATAATCATACATATTTTTAGAGCCAATTCACCATAGCAAGGGATGTCAGGAAGCTGCTGATCCACAAGAAACGGTCTGCCCTTATGATGGTCGCGCGAGAGTACAAGAACCCTGCATCGTACGCAAGCTGTTTGACCCCGTTGATGGAATGAAAGGCAAATGGGAACACCATCAGCATCTTGAAGCCTATTTGCGTCCATGTCGGCAAGGCGTGAAAGCCAGAGACGAGCGCTGCGCTATCCCATGTTCCGCCAAAAATTGGCGCCACGAGATAGCCCAGAAACTATAGATAGGCCGCACCAGACAGAGTGCAGCCGGTGATTCGCATCCAGGCAGATGTCCCCAGGTACGTTTGGTCAAGCTTGTAAATCTCAAGGTGAGGAGCGATGGGCCGCTTCAAGCGCTGGTTTCGTAGAGCCGCATCTTGCTGACCCGTGGGTGCTTTGGTGATTCGCGGAGATACTCTGTGGCGCGTTAATTCATCGCATTCAATACATTCTGCGATTTTGATAGATACCTTGGTTCGGAACTTGTCGATATCAACGTTCGACTGAGGCGGGCAGCAGGGGCCTGGAGAGGTATGCTTGCGCGCCTCAGTCCGACGCGGAAGCTACTGGTCCTCCAGGCAGCGACGCCCTGTCCACGACAGTGTGACATGCAGCGCTGCCAGTTTGAAATCCCGAGATGCTGCATTTCGGCCAATGATTCTGTAAACGTTTTGATTCCAAATGCAAAGATGGATTCAATTGGAGATGCTCGGCAAGAGTGCTGCTGTATGGGCAGCCCAACAAACTTGGCCTTGCGTCATACTGACTCCATCTGCTCATCACTGCACATTGTTGAGACAGAGCTATCATCCGCTTGTAGTTCGCATTCCAAGTAAATAATGGCCTATTTGACTTCTTGAATCAGGATGAAACTGTTTGTCTTGGGTATGGGCAGGTCTGCTCAGTCTACTACAAAAGCCCGCCATGCACCCATCACGTATCAATCTCATCAAGCTCCCAGCTAGTCACATCGGGACCAGGCTATCGATTTACAATTTCCGTGCCGAGCTACAGACGCATTGCTCATCAAGAATTATTCCACGCTATTTTTCTACCTTTCCATCCTCCATGTCCAAGTCCGAAGGTGGTGGCTTCAAGCCTGTTCCTCAGGCCCAAGCCCAGAATCTCCCCGGGTAGGTGGACACGATGAATGCATGATACCAGCAACACCAACTTTTTTTCTTAGGTCTGAGAGGGACATGGCGCCGTCCAGCGAGTCTACTAAGCTCGAGGGCAAAGACAAGCACCATGAGTATCTTGCTGCGGGCAAATTGAAAGGCAACAAAGCTCTCATTACAGGTGGCGAGTGAGTAGCTCAGTTTCTTCCCCTTGCTAGTTCTGGATCAGCAGTTAATGATTGACTGTACAGCTCTGGCATCGGTCGCTCAATTGCCGTCTTGTTTGCCAGAGAAGGCTCCGACGTAACGATTGTGTACCTGCCAGAGGAGGAGCAGGACGCCAACGATACGAAGACAATGGTGGAAAAGGAGGGCAGAAAGTGTCTCTTGGTTGCGGGTGATCTAATGGACAACAAAACCTGTCTCCAAGCTGTTGAAAAGCATGTCAAGGAGTTTGGTGTCATCCACACACTGGTCAACAACGCATCAAAGCAAATCATGTGCACCGACCTCGCTGAAATAAACCTCGACGATGTTGAGAGCACATTCAGGAGCAACATTTTGCAAATGTTTGCCATTACGAAATATGCTCTCCCTCACATGCAACGGGGTGGATCGTACGTTACCATAATGCCGGATCCCGCACTGAAACCATCTGCTGACATCGTCATCACAGCATAATCAACACCACATCGACGGTCGCGTTTAGAGGAACTGCCGCAATGGTAGACTATTCGGCCACAAAAGGTGCCATCACGTCCTTCACTAGGTCCTTGGCAAAACAGCTGCTTCCAAAGGGCATTCGCGTCAATGCTGTGGCGCCTGGTCCAGTCCACACGCCACTGCAGCCTGCGTCACGCCCGCCAGAGCAGATGGAGGGGTTTGGAAAGAAGTCGCAGCTTGGACGGCCAGGACAGCCGAGCGAGATTGCGCCTAGTTTTATATTTCTCGCCTCCAAAGACTCGGAGCTGTACTATGGCCAGATTCTGCACGCATATCCGCTAGGAGATTAGCTTTGTTAGCTTGGTGAATGAAGTTTCGATGCTATTTTTTAGCGCTATACAGTGCGTTGATTTATGAAGTATTCGAGTGCTGTTCTCTCCCACCTACCAAGATAAATGGCAAACAAAGCGTTTACAATTCATATGATCAGCCATAGTAGCATAGAGTCTGGCACGCTACATTCCATCTGTCCACTCACGATATAGACTCAATTCACGGAGGAAATCAGATTGCTACCATTCTTGTGCATACCCTATCGCAGATCAAAAGTCAATTTGTAAGGAGCCAGGCACCACATGTTCCAAGGCGCCATTCTTCGGGTTTATTTTTCAGGTATCAACTAGATGTTGATGTACCACGGCATCGCTTGTGACACGTAGATATCAATTTTCACATCATAGGATTGAGAGCGGCAGATTCGAATAATCTAGCCGTTGACAACAATGCCGCCATTCGGATGCAGTGTCTGGCCACTCATAAACTGGCTTTCTCCAGACGCCAGGAACACGTACGTGGTTGCCACCTCGGACGGCTGCCCGAGCCTTCCCATCGGCGTACTGTTGCCCAGTCCATGGCCTTCCTGGCCCTTTTTATCCACGCTCGAGGCCAGCATTGGCGTCCACACCGGGCCGGCTGCAACGGCATTGACGCGGATGCCCTTTTTGACCAGCTCGTTGGAGAGCGATCGTGTGAATGCAACGACGGCGCCTTTGCTCGTGGCGTAGTCGAGACGCGAAGGCACGCCAATGTACGAGTCCACGGAGGCGCTATTGATGATGCTGCCTCCCTTGCCCATGCTGGGCAGAATTGCTTTGGTGAGGTGAAAGTAGGAGTCGACATTGACGCGGAACAGTTAGCTCCATTGCTCCCTAGACTTGGTTAGACCGAGATTTGCAGACATACAAGCATTATTTACTCGGAAATGTCCATGATGCCTCCTGATTCATTTCGCGTGGCCGCGTTATTGATCAGAATGTCCACCTTGTCGAAAACCGCCTTGATGCGTACTGCGACATCGCGGCAGTTGACGGCAGTGCTGAGATCGCTAGCAATGAGCACAGCCTGGCCGCCATTATTTTCAATTTGCTCTTTTGTGTGCGTCGCGTCCGGCTCTTCGACGGGCAAGTAGACAATGGCCACTTTGGCGCCCTCCATGGCCAAGAGGATGGCGACGGACCGGCCGATGCCCGAATCGCCCCCGGTCACGACGGCGTTTTTACCCTTGAGTTTTCCGCAGGGGCAGTACGGCGCGCTGCCCTCTTGCGTGCCGTGCGTGTCCAGGTGCACCTTGGTCGGCTTGGGCTCCATGTCCCGCTCCAGGCCGGGCTTGGACTGGGTGGTGGAGTCCTTGCCGCTATCGCCTTGCACGACTTTGTGAAGGGTTTCTTTTGCGGACTGCATGATGTGATGTGTTTAGTATAAGGATTGTTTTTGAAATTGAGAGGTGTTTATTGTTCTGTGCTTGAATCCAATCCAAGGACAGCTCTTGACTCGCTATTTATACACGAAATACCTTTGACAACTGAAGGACGCGCAGTATTACAACAAAGATTTATCGTGTTGACGTCAAAAGATGTCAATTATGGCCAAATAATTGCATAGCTGTGTCTTATTATCAGGAATATGCAGTGCCTGCCATAACTATTGGTGTTGTGGTTGGCATTGTATGGCGGCCCAAACCTGCCACTTGCGTCGACAGTGGCATCGTCAACACCACCACGGCGAGCGTATATTGGGAATATTAGCAGCGGGTGTGCACATCAACTCTCCGAAAATAGGAACTGAGGCTGACCATCTCCGCTGCCGCCGTTTTTGTTTTACTGAAGAAGGCGTGGGTGGCACGGTGGGTGGTGGTCTTTATTCCAACTACTGAGGCGTGGCCACAATGATGATATAGTACTGACGTCAGCAAAGAAACGTTATCAGATTACAGATATTTTACTTGATCTTGATTGCAAGAATTAGACGTGCGCAGTTTCGGGCGAATACGAGTGTCAACGTCATCTACTTGAGTAGGCGTCATGGCATCGTCAGGCCAGAAGCACCTTCTACTAGTGTCGCCGTGGGGAAACCAAATAAAACGTCGCCGTCTGTCGACAAAGGCACAAATGGCGATTGCTTATTATCAATTTTCCACAGTGTTGGATATCTCAATTCGTTCATCAACACATTTCAACAATGGCTCTCGCGCAAGCAGCAAACATTGCCGAAAAGATAACGGGCCATGACGGGAGTGCCATCACCCAGCAAGATGTATCAACATTTCCTTCCGGCGGCAAAGACGATATGATGAAGGCCCTGGTGTGGATGGGTAAAAATCATGTAGAGATAGGTATACTATAAACACCCTCAAAAAAAGAAGTCTGGGAGCGAAGAGTGGCTAAGTATCGGCTCTTCTGGTAGCCGACGTCCCCAAGCCCAAGCTTATAGAAGACCGCGACGTCATCCTCAAAGTCACCGGCAGCACGCTGTGTGGCTCCGACCTGCACCTCATGCACGGCGCGATCCTCGAGATGAAAAAGGGCGACATTCTGGGCCACGAGTTTTGCGGCACCGCGGAGCTGGTCGGGCGCGGCGTCGGTAACAAGGTCGAGGTGGGCAAGCGGTACGTGGCGTCGTTTCAGATTGCCTGCGGCGACTGCTGGTACTGCGAGCGCAAGTTGTCGTCGCAGTGCTCAAAGACAAACTCCAACACGCTCGAGAAGACGCTGTACGGCGGGCAGACGGCGGGCATGTTTGGCTACGCGCACTTTACGGGCGGGTTTGCGGGCGGGCAGGCCGAGTACGTGCGTGTGCCGCTCGGCGATGTGAATCTGCTCGAGATTCCTGAGCATGTTCCTGATGAAAAAGGTAAGAAAAACTGAGCCGGATGGTCCTTGTCCTAGTTGGTCGTTTACATAGCTTGTCCTCGCTAGTCATCCTCGCTGGTCATTGTCCTCATTACTAACCTGCACAAACTTAGCCCTCTTCTTGTCAGATGTGCTCGCCACTTCATACCACTGCGTCGTGGACACGGGCGTCGAAAAGGGCGACCGCGTGGCCATCTTCGGCGCCGGTCCCATCGGCCAAATGGCCGGCGTCTTTGCGCTGGAAAAGGGCGCCAAGAAGATCATCTTTGTCGACACGGAGCCGCGACTGACAACAATACGGGCGCACTTTGCGTCGGACAAGCTGGAGCTCGTCGACTACAAGAAGCTGTCCAACGGCCTGACCAGCAAGAATACGGTCGTGACCCGGCTCAAGGAGCTGTGTGATGGCCGCGGACCCGACGTAGCGCTCGAGTGCGCAGCTGGCGAGTACTCCAAGAGCTGGCTGCACTGGCTGGAGATGACGGTGGGCCTGGAGACGGACACGAGCGAGCTCATCAACGAGATGATTGAAAGCGTGCGGTCCTTTGGTCGCTGCGGCGTGACCGGCATCTATGCCGGATATGTGAGTTTGCCTAGTTTTCACCAATAGGCAAAACGAAGGCTAACGACAAAGTAGACGAACCATTTCAACATTGGCTCGCTCATGGAGCGCGGCATCCGCCTCATCGGCAACGGCCAGGCTCCCGTCCACTTGTACTGGAAGGATCTGCTCGCGGCGATTGAAAAGGGCACGCTGGATCCCTTGCAGATGGTGTCGCACCGCGTGCGGTTGGAGGATCTGGACAAGGTCTACACCGTGTTTGACAAGAAGCAAGACGGCATGCAAAAAGTGTTTGTCGAGACCAAGTTTTCGTTTCCTGCGAGCAAGGGAAGCCCAGCTCTAACGAGATACTGAGAGACTAAAGGGTCTTTTAATTTTTTATGTCTGGTTCGAATGGGTAGATTGGGGGTATCAGGAATCGGAGCAGAGGGCGTTTTTGCTGTAGTGGAGTTGAAGCAGTGGGAGTACAGGGCTGAAGTGAGACACAAATCAGGGGCGATTTATGCGTGTTTTACCCATCGAAAAGCAAATAAAAAAGTGCAAGGCCGTTGTTCACCGATCGTCCCATAGCTCGTCTTATCCCGGTGGATTTGTTCAGTGCCCCTCGCTGCCAAGTCTACCACAATTGTCATTCGCCCACGCTCGATGCAAAATTGATATAATTCTACAAGAACAAAGCAAAAACGTCAAGGGCTATATTAAAGCGCGCTAAAGTGTAACCAATAAAGGTGCAAAAATTAGTTGATTGGACGGATGCATCCAAGTCGAACGAAGCATCAAATTGACTATTTAAGACCCTCGAATCCCTCCTTGAAAGCTGAAAAAAAGAAGCACCGCTATAACGCTAAAGTTCTCCTACATTTCTACACCGTTGACCGTGGTGATAGGTAGCATTGTTCATCTATACAGCGTCGAGCCGTATCTCAAAGCAACTCCACGCCGAGGACAAAGCCGATGATCATCCTGGCCTTCTCTCAAGTATAGATTAATCGGACAGCATAGTGGTGGATGAACAAGCACGCGTGCAGACTACTTCTGCTCGTATGGTGGAACGAAATAGTACAGTAGCCCGTGGCTGATAGAAGCGCACACCGGCCCTATCCACTGTATCCAATGGTAGGAAGAGAAATGAGATCCAACCATGGTGCCGAAGCATCGCCCGGGATTTCCTGCTGTTTCTTTGTTAGCACATAGATCATGTGTTTCCCACGGTCGATGGGGATAAGATCACATACAGAACCCGGTATACCCAGGGCGAATAATGCTAGTCGAAAAAATACACACTCCTAATGCAATTCCGATCAATATGGGACCCAGCGTAGGCCCAAATACCCCTCGCTGGCGAGGATCAAGGCCAACGCCAAATGTTATGAGGATCAATGCCAGGTCCGTGACAAACTCAATAACGAATGCGCTGCCGACCGAGACTTTGGAAAGGTCGATATAACAACCAGGTACTATAAACTGTGGGCTGGTGAGACAAGTGAAGCAAACACTCTGGGGCGCGTCGGAAATTTAACATACAGATCGTGTATCAAGGGACGCCCTTACCAGCCAGCCGGCGATAGCTGAACCGAATGTCTGGAATGCAACGTAGAGAACGCACCTCGGAAACGTCGTCAAGCGGCTGAAGAATGTTGCTATGGTAATCATCGGGTTGAGATGACCCCCCGAGACAGGCCCGAGAGTAAATATAAATAGAGGAAGCAGGAACAGCACGATGGCACTACCAATCAGACTAGGCACGACTGGGCCGGTCGGGAGGTCCCTATAAACCAAGTTAGCACAATTCTGAAGCATCAAGGTCACAGGGCTCACTTCATATTCTCTACCAGTCCCACGGGGAAAAGAATCGTCAGGTATACTAGCAAGCAGGTGCCTAGTAATTGAAGTATATGGTGTTAAATCTCCATGACATGTTGCTCCGTCCATGCCAACGTACCTAGCCCTTCAACGACAGCCGCTCTCCATAATCCTTTCTCAAAAAATTGCTCAAATGAAAAGGTATCTCTTAACGGAATCCATGGCGCAGCATCGGGGCATTTTTCCAACACCTCTTTATCTGTAGAATTGCTTCTATCGAGAGAAAATTGTTGATTCGCGCCGATGCGGCCGGCGAATGGGTCGGGAGCTTGGGGCGAAGGTAGCGCGTCCAACGCACTTTGATGGAATTTGGCACGAGGCAATGTAGATGTCATGTCGGCGATGATATGATATCTGTTTGTGTCTGTGCCAACGTTGGCAGGACCTGACGTCGCCGTGTCAAATACAGAAAGACCCCGCAATAAAGCTCAAAACTAAGTCCTTTCCCATAATTGACGGGTAATTCTGGAAGAGGAGCTCGCCGTTGGTCATCAATAAGTCAGCCTTTAGGAGCTCATTAGCTAAAGTTTAAACGTCCTTTTACCGTACACCAAAATCACAGCGTCAGGCTGGTGACATAAGCATGTGTAAGACCTGATTCCAAGTTGCAGGAATCCACGGGCTGCTGTCTGCATAAATTGCCAATCGTACCGGATGTAGTATAGTGCGCCCGCCAAAATCCCATCATTTGCACAAATTACAAGACTCGGATACGGCGCAAGGGGTGGGAAAATCACCACCATCATACTACTAATTTGTAATTTATAGTTGTTTTAATATCTACATCGCGTGGACTAATCGAGCATTCACCCTCATTTCAAGGTCATTTAGTGAGTCTAGTAGTATATGGTTTTTGCGACATTTACCACTGTTACTTTGAAGGTAGTCGTAAGTATAACTATACAGGGGCTGCCGATGGCCCGGTCGGCGGTAGTAGACTGGCAATATTGTTTTCTTTTCTTTTTTCCACCAAGGATTACGCTAGCAGGGAGCTTAAATATGGCTCGAAGAGTAATTAACAGTCAATTCTCTTGTTGCCTCTTTCAAGTCGAGGCAGATTGTTTTCTAGAGTCCGCAAAACCTCACCAACTCACAGCTTCCAACTTTACCCACCATTCAAAGCCCAATAGCGATAGGGGACTCTACCACCCTTAAAGTAGAAACTCTGGTGTTACAAAACGCTGCTGCATGAGATGCAAGGCCGCTCCCCACGCAAACTGCAGGAAATATGCAGTTGCGTCAAGCGCACCAACTTACCACTGGTCGACAGTGGAGAAGCTGGAGAGGCGGGCTTATACGCAGTCAGCACAGGCGCTTACACGTGTCGAGTGACCAACTCATCCAATGTCGCCAATTATCTAGGCATCAATGCATTATTCCATAAGCAAGCCGAACTTGTAGAAGCGAAGTTGGGAAAGAGCGACGCTGATGACAAACACACCCAAATGAAAGAAAGTATAGACAAAGATGCTGATGGTTTTCAACTTGGTCTCAAAGTCTTAAAATGATGCTATCACCATGAATCCGATTGCGAACCAGACTGCCTACCCCTCAGTGCCCTCACCAACCTAAATTCAGGGCGCGGATTATAAGTGGTCAACAGCGTCCCGCCTCCCGCTTCCCCGGGCCGATCAGGATTCCAGATGTCATGTGCCCCCACCTCGCAAGGCAGCCTCGAACGGCCGCACAAGATTCAGCATTCCTGCCTACAACCCCCCTTTCACCTCGCACAACATCCCACGCACTACCTGGGCATGTAGAACACGATGGGCTGGTTCAGCAGCAGCAGCAGCAGCAGCAGCAGCAGCAAGAAGAAGCAACCTCAGAAATCCACCTCATGGAACGTTTTCGACCCGCCAACAGCCTATGCGCCGTCGCGCCGGCCGGCACCACCACCACAACCTCAGCACTATCCATCACCGCAATATTCACCACCACCGCCGCTTCAGCATCATTCGTCTTCACCGCCGCCGCGGCCTCGGCCGTACGCCGCTACCCGGCCGTATCCCCATCATCTGTATAGCAACCCGCACGCAAGCTACTCCCAGCCCGTGCTGCTGCCATCCTGCCCCCCGCAGTGGCCAAGCCAACAGCAGCAGCAGCGGCGGCAGCAGCATCCAGCGCGGTCGCAGCCCCCCCGCACGTCTGACTCCCGTGTCGGCATGAGTCGCTGGGCCGACTCGGTTATGCACATCGCCGACAGCGCGGTGCGGGACGTCTACGATGACGTGTCGGCACGCCTCGACGACGTCATGACACGGATTGACCGCGAGACCGTGTCCTCCACCGAGGCTAACCTACTATTGTGCTACGGCGACGATGAGCCGGAACCACAAGCCATCGCCGCCGCCGCGGAGCGCGCGCTGACACGGATTGGCGGTGGCGGTGGTGGTGGCCTGCAGCAACCGCTGAGATCCAAAGCGAGCCGCTTCGCCAAGGTCGAGCTGTACGCCAACTCCAAGCTGCCGCTGGACATGCCGCCGCTGGCGCTGTATATGCCGACCTGGCCGCTGCTGTGTCTCGCGGCGCAGTACTCCTCGCAGGTGTACGCACCTGACGCGCAGGGGCAGGACGAGGAAACCTACACCGCGTCGGACTGGCGGGCGGGAACCAAGGCCATGTGCATCAAGTCTGTGCCCATGGACCATGCCGCCGCCATTGTATTTGCCATCCGCGGCACCTCGTCCTTTATGGACTGGGCCGTCAACCTCTCCACCGAGCCATCGTCGCCGGGGAATTTCCTCGATGACCCAGGTAATTTCTGCCACGCGGGCTTCCTGTCGGTCGCGCGCAACATGGTGAGGCCCGTCGCAGCGCGCCTCAGACGGCTGCTGCAAGAAGCGCCGGGCCGCGCGGCGTACAGCCTGCTCATCACAGGACATTCGGCGGGCGGCGCCATCGCGGCACTGCTGTACATGCACATGCTCGCGACGGCGCCCGGCACGGAGAGCGAGCTAAACGTGCTGGCGGGGTGCTTCAAGCGCATCCACTGTGTCACGTTTGGCGCGCCGCCCATCAGCCTGATGCCGCTGGAGAAGCCGGACGGGACGCGCAGGCTGCGCAAGTGTCTCTTTCTCGCCTTTGTCAACGAGGGCGATCCGGTCGCACGCGCGGACAAGAAATATGTTAAGAGCTTGCTGGATTTGATGACGAAGCCCGCGCCGGAGCGGCAAGAATTGGCTGACAGGGCGGGGCTCGGCGACAGCCAGAGGCAGCAGCGGTGGCGGAGCGACGGCGCGCCGAGCCTGCCGAGGCGACGGTATGAGCAGGTGCACTGGCCGGTGCCGGAGTGTGATCTATGCAATGCCGGGCGCATTGTAGTGCTGCGGGCTGGAGATCCGATGACGGCGACGGCGGCGGCAGCGGCGGGAAGGGAGCGCACTGTGGAGGAGCGGCTGGCCGAGGGGACGCGGGCGGTGACGTGCGTCGAGCAGGATCTGAGGGGCGTGATTTGGGGAGATCCTGTGGCGCACATGATGGCATTGTACGCGGGGAGAATCGAGACTCTGGCGGTGGCGGCGGTCATGGGCAAGAGCTAGGTAAAAGGTGGTATGGGAGGGGATCAAGCGTGGGATGGATATACCAAAGCTCAAAACGGCGACAGAGCACGGATGATGGTTGTGTGCATGAATGAAAATGATAATGACGATGACGATGATGATGCAGACGACACGGGAAGGATCTAATGAATAGGAAATCAATGTTGGAAGACAAGAGGCAGTTAATATTAGGCGATGTAAGGAAACAATAGTCATCAGTACTGGAAAACTAATTCTAGCAAGTATCAGAAAATTAATATTGGGAGATGATTCGTACAATGATGGAGGAGAGCTGGTTGGTGTGATTCTTATGCCATGGGCAAAAGTTGACGAGTTCAAGATAAATGCAGAGTAACAGTTCCTTCTTGTAGAAGGATGTTCCTGTGTCTCTTTTTCCCGATTCACATTCAAGCTATTGCCTCAGAATAAGAGGCTCGCGACGGAGCTACCGTCATTCATTATTGGGTTGTTCTTTACCTCTTTTTTTTTTTGACTTTTTTTTGCTTTTCCTACATATACAGGTATACTTTCAGTCGTCACAGAGATAAGAGAGAGGTAATAAAACAGTCTTGACATCCAACTATGCTAAGCTTTTCTCCTCTGCATTGATGCAAGCCAATTGTCCAACTTGAAAGGTAGATGAACAACTCGTACAGTAATGCAACCACAAAGAGATATGAGTAAGAAAATGCCAGAAAAGAGTCTTGTATAAAAGATCTTTGTCCGCCGATAATTCAAGCACGCTCCGCTGAGAACAAAAATCCAAGTACTCCAACATTGCAGTGGTCCAAACACGCAGAAAAACGCCTGGGGTCGAGGCCCCTGTGCGACGAAAAAGATGCAAACAAATCATGCACACTTTTGTAGCGGAAGAACAGAATCCGCACAAAAGTGAGGGGAGAACGGGCAAAAATATGCTAATTAATACATGGTCTCCTTAGACCGAGTCGTTATATCGTCGCCTTTGATCTCGGGTTACCGCAGAGAACTAAAATCAATCTCGCCAGGCATGGAGTGGTAGTCGTTGCTTTGCATGAAACTGCCCTGGCGCTGGAGCATCATGTTGGTCATGGGCATGCCCTGGCGCATGTGCATGTGCTGGGGTGAGGGCACGACCGGGCTAACCATCTCTTGCATGGGATTTACACCAAAGGTGTTGATGGAGAGATTATTGTTGCTGTTGGAGTAGTCCATGCCAGTGGGCGACATGATGTCGGGCGAGGCGACAAATGAGTTGGCCATGTCGGAGCCAGAACCGGGCGGGGTGTGATTGGCGTGCGAGTTGGAGTCGGGGGTTCGGTGGTTTATGTCGATGGCGTACTTGCTGTCGACGTAGTCGCTGTCCATCATAGGCAGCGGGGGCTGGGCCATTCCGGCGTTGCCGAAGCCGTCAAAAATGTCGACCGAGGCCATGTTGACGTTTTCGGGGGCATTCTGCAGCATGGGATTGATGGTGCGGGGTAGAATGTCGGACAGCTTGCTCATGAGCAGGGGCAAGAAGCGGCGCTCGCCGGCGCGAGCGAGGGCGACTGAGGTAAGGATTTGATTGAGATACTCGCGGGGCCCAATAGCAAAGGGATCGCGGGAGGCGGGTTGGATGGAAAGGAATTCGGTGAGAGAACAGGAGGCTTCGACGAGCTTCTCAATGAGACCAGTGTTGACAATGTCCAAGCCTTGATTGGGGAATGAGGCGGCCAGGTTGAGTAGCAGATCGCGGGCCATGTCGCCATTGTAAAACGAGTTGTCTTTAGCGTTGGCGTTGGCGCCGCTGGTGAGCTGCCAGACGGTATTCTTGAGCCACTGCTGGTTGGTGCGGAAGTCGGCAAAGTTGGCGTCTTGGCAGGCATAATTTTGGGAGAGGTCGTTTTGCTGCTTCTGCAGGCCACCGATGTACTGAGCGGAAAGGTGAGTACGGGTCTTGTTCCAAAGGGTGATCAAGGCGTCGTCAAAGGGACGGTAGAGGTTGACGAGCATGATAAAGCTGTGGAGCTGGTGAGCCAGAGGGTCCGAAGGGTCGTCGGCGAGTGTGGGCAGGTTGATGGTGGGCTTGAGAGTGATGGGACGGGCGCGGCCAAGGGCGTAGGCGCGCTCGACAGAGTAAAAGAGCCAGTAGAGACGGCGGCGACGGGCGGACTCGACGGCGTCGAACTGTAGGTAGTGGTCCTCGGTGTCCATGCCAATCATGGCAATCATGGTGGTGGCCTCGCGAAGGTAGTACCAGGCCTTGTCGTGCATTTCCTGTCCATAGTAAGAAGCAAAGAGAAAAAAGTTTGTGGCGAGGGCGTTGAAGGTGATGGAGTCGAGGTATTCGTAGCCCTTGCGGACCTTATGGGCTTCTTCGAGGAGAAGCTGGGAGGAAATGATGTTGGCGCCGGGAACCATGTCGAGGTTATAGGGGTCGCCGGGAGGCATGGACATGCCGGGCTGGAGCATGACAAAGGCGCACATGGCGGTCATGAGGCAGTAGGCGTCACGATTTTGCTCCATGTAAAGAAGCTGGTGGTCGACTTGCCGGCGATCAAGGATGGGGGCCTGGGGATACATGTGGTCGAAGAAGAAGGTGGCGCAGTCCTTGACGAGATCCGAGGTGACGATGCCCGGGGTCGGGGCGAGAGAGTTGGCCTGAGGGCAAGCGATGCCATTCATGCGGTTCTGGACCTTGGCGGAAAGAGAGGTGAGGCGCTGGGTCTCGCGTAGTTCGGAAATGACTTTGGCGCGGGAGCCCTTGGGGCCCTTTTTCTGAGGGATGGCATTGTAGGTGCAGGAGAGCTGGGCGGAGGAGCAGTTGCGGCAGGGGTTGATGCCGTCACATTTGACTTTGCGACGATGACAGGCATCGCAGGCTCTTTTAACGGCCTGGGACATGTTGAGAAGTGTCCAGATTGATGGCGTGGGCGGTGGTGATGAAGGAGGCGAGTCGGGAGCGGGTGAAGGATTTTCGGAGGGGTTTTGGGGGGTGGCTGTCGGGTGACGGGGAGCCAAGCCTCGTTTGGGTCCTCGTTTGGAGCCTCGTTTGGGTGGTGGAGGAGGCAATGGGCGAAGCAATGGAACTGGGACGGGACAGCGTCGACGAAAATTGCTGCTCGATTTATGATAGAGTATAGACAATGAAGAAAGCAAATAAGGAATAGAGTCGGTGAGGGTTCAAGTGTACTGGTATCCGGGGTTGCGGGGATGAAGAAGACGGGGAGTTGTTGGCACAAGAGTCGAGTGTGGGTGGCTGCAGGTTTTATTCGGGCCTTTGCAGCGGGCCAAAACGCGGGGACGACTGGGGGTGGATGAGGTGGTGTCGGTGGTGAAGCGTCGGTTGTGCAGTTTGGGTGGGAAAATAACTTGTGTAAAAGAAACAGAGTGTAGAGTTTACAGATGAGCAGAATTGCAGGTGATGAATTGGGAATATACAAATGGTCTCGTGTTGACGGGGACAGGTCGAGGGGGCAAGAGTGGAAGGGAGGACAAGGAGGACAGCGGACAGTGGACAGGCGGACAGGCGACAGACGGGAGGGAACGGGATGCAACGTCCTTTGAGAGGGTCGGCTTATAGCTTGTAAAATTCGAGAGGCAGGGGATGAGTGTCTGCAAGACGGGGACTTTGTGCTACACAAATACGGGACTGGCATACAGATTATTACTGTGTTACTGGATAGAATGCCTCAATCCAAGGCTCGCCCCTGTTCGGCGTCGCCTACGATGTGGGCAGCAAGTGGACAGGGGACAGTGTGTCACAGAGGGGGTGCGGCAGAGCAACCTAGAAAAATGCTTTCAGCAGTGGAAGGTCTCAACGCCTCTCTCGACTAAAAAGATACGCGAAATAGCGAACAGAGGTGGGCGCACGAGACGGCGGACAGCGAGCCAAGGGCGACGCGCGAGCATGAATTAAGAATTTAAAACGGACATTTACTAGCAATTCACTAAAAAAAATCAAAGCAGTTGAAAACAATAAAGGTGAGCTAGAAAGTGGATTCGCCCCGTGTCACGGTGTCAGCCAGAAGGAAAAAAGAAAAAAGGAAGCGTCAATCCAGTTTAGCTTATATTCTGAGGCCAGCTGGCTAGCGGTTGACCCGACAGAAAGCAGTCAAGCGCGTGCGGCCTTTAACAAGGCGTTTTTTTTTTCGCCCCATCAAAGTGAAAAGTACCTGTGATTGGGCACTGCCGCAGCCGCAGCCAGCGCGTTGTTGACTGTGACTGGCCAGCAGGAAGCACTGGCCTCTGGGTTGAACGGGGCCATTAGCTTTGCGCTAAAGAGAGGAGGAGTTTATAAAAAGAAAACCAGAATTGCCAGAGAAGAAAAAGAGGCGGTGCCTAAATGGGGCCAACGTCCTGGCTAACCACTGTTGCCACTGTGCATGATGAGGCTGCACACACTGTAACCGACTCCTAATGACTAAGGGTGTGCACAGTTTATAGTCTCTTAGCTTTTGCACTGTACGTGACTTCAGCTCGCTGAAGCAATTCACGCAATCATGGCAAAGGCAACAAGACGGCGCTCAACATGTCAAATTCAATACATCCCAAACGAAATGTCACATACCACAGACAAGCTTTACTTGCCCACCTCTCACATCCTCGCATTCTCTCAACCGCTAATACATTCTTCCCACCGACCACTGTCCACTCTCCCACTGCCGCAGTCCACCTCGCCTACTCGGCACCTAAAATCATGCCATCTGACCTCTTTTCCGCGCTGCAGAATTTCCGGCCCTCCTGCCATACTTACTGAGTACATTATTATGACGAGCGAGTAATCAATCACCTCAGCCCGGCCATCATGTCTGCAACGTCACCTCCACCCACCAACTGCTGACGCCCAAGGCCGCCACTCGTCCAGTTGGCTTGCTTGACCTCGGAACCGACGCTACTCCGTGCTGCATCACCTCTCACCACTTGGCAAGAGGGGGGCACCACGATCCATTCCCATTGCCCATCTGGTAAACCACTACACACCATCCATCTTTATTCCGAAATCCGACTATTCCATCTTTGTCGCCTAATTTCGCTGTCTCGTCACGTGTGGCCCGATCGGGATCCTCGATGCGCTCCAGTCTAATTATTTACCAGCGGCGAGTCTACGACTCAGGCAACAGGCCAGCACCCGCTGCAAAGTGGACAGAAGACGTCCGATGGACCGACCGCTTGTCCGACAAGTTCCGCCACTTTCACCAGATTCTAAATTCGTAACAGGCGATGAAGAATTCAAGCAATTCCTGCAAGTCATCTGCTGCAGTCTTTTTTTTTCTCTTGTCCCTCCGTTGCGTATCTAGTCATCGGAGCATTCCAACGTGCCCTGACATGTATAACCTAAACCTCCGCTGTACACCGTGACACTCTCTAGTGCGACCTCGTTCCTCGACTGACGTCAACAGCCTCCATTGTCTAATATTGTCTCGTACGAAACTGCTGCTCTACTAAGTTGATTGCTCCGGCCAACGACTTGTCCCTATGGTGCTAAAGACCATGTACAGAGAAGCGAGCACCACTTATCACTAGCCAGCTCCTTATCTAGATGCTCTACAACATCCCACCATCGTCATGTATACATTGCATGTAATATGACTGCTCTGATCATATATACCGTTTCGGACCTGCTTCATGCAGATGCAGCTCGATATCCGTAGGGCTCGCTACACACGAATCCTGGTCCTCGCATCATCTCATCTGTCTACCCATCATCGTCCTCATGCACTGCCACCGTGACACTGCATCTCCCTTGTCCAAGAAGCCAGAAATGACTTGCACCTGTCTTCTTATTCACATGTAATATTCTCCATGCACGTGTAGACAGATGGTCATGATCGCCCAGTCCCCGTCCTTGCAGTCACCCATCTTGCGATCTCTTCCTGCTCGACGATTCACACTCAGCCAATGTCACCCCCCCCCCTCCTTTGACCCGGGATCCCAGCGAGCTAGCGTAACCTCAACCTCCCATGGTCTGCTGCTGCCAACTCGAGGCTTTGTGCAAAGTAGTGCTGACGCCAAAGTGCTTTCAATCCAAAGTGCTGCCTGGCGATTCTGAGACATGCACACTGATGACGTTGCCGATAGCGTCCCCGCTCACTTTAGCCATTTTTCGTGCTCCCCTCCTATTTAGGCTCTTCTTACACGGCATAGTCAGACAATAGTCGCATAGTCTTGAAGAGAATTGTTTTCTGGTCGGATGGGCTTGGCTGGTTGGCGACCCGGAGCCGTGTCCGTCGTGATTGCGCCTCATCATCGCTCTTCCCGTTGTCCACCACCAGTGCCTCGTCCGTTTCTTCTATTGTACGCGTTCTCCTAGTATACAGTGATCCTCGCCGTCAGTTGACGTGCGCGCTAAGCCTCCCAGACGGTCAACTACCAGGTGTGCCAGGCTCACCCACTGATCTACTCGCTTGCCATCTCGTGATGCCGTCTACGCCTCTAGCCACCATGTAGTCATGGGTTCGGTCCACAGTGTGACTTCAAAAGGACTTGCAGGGCTGGCTTTCTGACAAGAACTCAAAGATAATGTCGATAGCGTAGAACATACCTGTCGTATGCCGTGTCAGAGGCTTGTCCTACGCCTTGACCTGTGGCGTTTTGTCTCGTCGTGAACAGACCACTGCGATTCCGTTCAATCTGAAAGAGCACTCAACGCATATCAGTAGTCTCACCACAGTTTAGATGTCTTGAAAAATATCCGACGTCTTTATTGCAGAAACGACAAAATGTGACATCTTCTCATTGTCCTTGCGCTTCTCGTTGACTAATCATGCACGTAGTAGTGTAGGCAAAAGAAGACACCTTGAGACTGGGAACCACTGAAACCCAAAATTTGAACAGAAATTCTGTCAATAATTAGACTATCAAAACTGTAAAAGTTGTATCGAGTAACATGTACTACAAGTAACCTATCCCAACCATCACCACCAACGCCATAACACCAGTTATCATCACACCCGCCGCCACACCATCCTCGCCTTGCGCGCCAGCCTTGCTCTTCGTCGTCTTGATTTCCTCCGCTTCTGGCCCTCCTAGTCCTGCATCTCCAAGCTCAGAAATAGCTCCAGCATTGCGCGCTCCCTCTCCCTCGCCGCCCTGTCCTTGCCCTCTGCGCCGCTACCGCTGCGAAACACCAGCGGCGCGAGCAGCTCCGCGTAGCGCCGCTCGCGCGCCCGTCGCTTCTTGACCGCTGCGCCGTCCGCCGTCTCGCCGCTCCTGCGAAAGCTCAGCCGCCGCGAAAGGCCCTCGGCGGGAGGCTCCGTCATGGCGGGGATGAGCTCGCGAGCCACGCGCGCGAGCGTCGCCGTCAAGAAGACAAAGACAATATTGTGGTTGGGCGCCGCGGACAACACATCGAGAATCTTCATCTTAGTGTCGGGCCATGCGCTCGGCGGAAGTGCCGCGAGAGACGGGATGTTGGTGGCGAGGCGCGCGCACATTCGCGCCGTGACAAGGCCGTCGGTGAGGGAGGCCACAAAGAGGAGCAGCACAGACGACAGAAGCTCGAGCTTGTGTGACGACGGGAGCTCGATGGGCAGCGCCTCGGCAAGAGATCCGTCCGTGTCCAGTGCGGCAACTACGCACGAGTGCACGGCTTGCTTCTCATCGGTTCCCAAGGCGCAGGTCCCGGCCTCAAAGGGCCAGCCTGCGTCGCCTGGCAGCGACATGTCCTCCAGGATGTTGGCGTCGGCGACGCAGCGCTCGGCCAGCGTCTGTATAGCCTCTGTCAGCTTAAAAAGCTCGCGCGGCGCCGAGCAGTGGACGTCGGCTTCATAAGGTATCGCTCCGTGAATTTTCTTGTCTTGTAAAAACTGGCGGATGCCGCCCTCGGGTACACGGATGAGTTCGTCAATCGAGCGTCCAAAGCAGCCCGGCAGCCACTGACCACGCACCGTGATGAAGTGGTCTCTGCCGTTATCAACACGAAGAACAAGCACTTCTTCAAGCGTCGCGCGTCCGTCGTTGAGGGCCCGAAGGAATGGGATCGACGAGATCTGGCCGTCGAGGATCGCCGTCACAGTCTCTCCTGGTTCGAGCGTGACATTCGGCCCAACGGCGTCACTGCTGTCATCAGACTTGACAAATGTGGTCGAAAGCCAGTCGTGCAACCCCGTGCCACTGTCAGAGTCTTCCATAGCCGGTCTGTCCATAAAGGAAAAGCTTGCTGGTACTCCGCCCGTGTTGGCAATAGTGATGGTATTACTCCGTTTCGAGAGAAACACGAAATCACCCATATTCACAATATTCGCATCTTGCGTGGAATCCGCCTCGAGCACCAGAGTAATCACAGGGCGTCCTTCATTTTCAGCGCGGTCGAGTTGGCGCGCAACCTCTGCGTGGACCTTGGCCTTCTTTTCGGGAACCACGCAGTCGCAAGTGAGCGTAAAAATGGATGACAGCGGTTTGTGGTCAGAAGATGTGACTCTTTGATATGAAGTATATAACTCTAGCTTCACTCGATCGGTGACCATGCTTTCGGTCTGATCGTGATCATCGTTCTCGCCATATTCGTCATATTCGTAGCCCGTGTCGGTAGATGCTTCCGGCTCCTGTTCTTCGCCGTCCTCTTCTGGATTGTAGCTAAATAGCACGTCTTCGTCCGCCTCGATTCCGCGAGACTTCATCTCATCGTCCCTTTTCTTGGCAGTCTCTTCATCCGAGGCTTTCTTTTCGAACGCTTGCTTGTCATCTCGGGTCCGGTATAGTATGCGATCACACCAACTGGGAGCCCGTCGCTTTTCACTCGAATCAAATAGCGCCACACTGCCGACGTCGTATTTATATGTAGGCAGGAAAGTAACTGGGCCCTCTCTCCAGCCATCGTGAAAGGCTTTGCGACGTGCAATGACCTCGCGCAGTTGATCATGCGGTAGCAAAGAATCCAGAGTGGCCTGCAGCGAGGCCGGATCCTGGCTGGGGTCTTGGGGAAAAACGTCTGGGTCGGGTAAAGACGTTGCCGAGTCAAAGCTCTGCTCCCTGCTGTGGCTGAATGAGGAAGCTGTCATCGTCTCCTCGTCGCTTTCTGAATCCCTCATGACAATAACAGGATCGCCATCAAGAGGCTGTGGTGGCTTTTGGCTGCTCACGTCGTATTCGCCACGCATATGTAGCGTTAATATCCTTCGGATGTCATCGCCAGGGAGGCTGCCAAGACGGAAGTTCAAATCACCGAACCAAAAGGCGAAGTCCTCGTCACCGAATCGATCGCTAGTATCCTCGGCAACGCCGTTATTCACTACCGGATCAAATTGCATCTTGGAGGCGATTTGCGCCACGTCCCAGCAGCGACGGTCAAGGTAGCTCGAGCTTGTGCCACTAGCCAGATGCGAGTTGACAAAGACCATGCGTGTGGTTTCGCCAATAACGATGCGAGTAGCCACGGCGCCTTTATTCCCGAAATAGCCGAGGAGGCCAGTACCAATCTGCTGTGTGCTGACATTGGTGATGTGCTTAGCAAGGTCGCTCGAAGCATAGACGAGCGTCAATAATCCAACCATTTGCTCGGCCGAAACGAATTGGAAGCCCGCTGGCATGGCAGCTTCCACGGCTGACCGCCATTTTGTGATTTGAGCATTCTCCCCGGCGTATACACGATTCACGTATTCCTTTGTGGTGTTCAGATCGACAACCTCTTGGAGGCCGAGGACGTAGAGGTCGATCGCATCGTCGGCTTTTGGAGTATCGTTGGTGGTGTCTACACCCATTTTGGCAAACTCATTTGTGAGGCCTTGGTCGCGAAAAAACCAACTGCCGACATCCTTGTCGGTGCCAGGGCAGCCCGCCGTATTCCAGGAACCAATCTTGACGCGCAGCTTGCGCTGGCCCATGTATTCGGATCGTCGGAGGGTAAGGGCGTGGGCGAGAGAGTTCGGCGAGGAGACGGGCGTTTCAGAGCCATCAGCAGCCTCTGAGATAATGGAGCTGTCGCGCGCCGTCTGCATCGTGTGGTAGCTGCACGAGGAGCGCTGGGATCTGCGTTGAATTAAATCGAGGTCGGCTGGTCGTTGTCTGACGTGCTATATCATGACGCAGGGCCGAGAGTGGTGGGTATAGTTTATGTATATATATTATGAGAATAAGACCGCGCCACAATAGCCGGGATTAAAATAAAGTTGGGAGATATGAAGTGCACGAGGCTTGGAGGCGCTTGCTTGAAGGAGGGTCGCCTGGGGAATTGTCCCTCCCCCACAGTGACGTGATGACGGCAACCAGGCGGATCAAAGACCCACCAGATCAAAGCCCATGGTGTAGAGTTTAGTGTGGCTGGTAGATTGGGCTTCAATTTAGACATGTGCATTTGCGAACTCGAGTCTTTTCCCAACGATACGCAGAAATCTATCAACCCTCTGATCTGTGTCGACAGAGTCCGGCAGAATTTCAGACAGGTCATCTAGTCAAATAGGCCACGGCCTCTACGTTGCCCCCTCCCTCCCCTCCTCCTCGTCAAACACCCTACATCATGAGCCGCGCAACACCACGAAAAGCCCGCGGCCACAACCGCCAGTCCTCGAACCTCATCCCCGCCTCCGACTACGAATCAGATGCCGCCGCTGCCGCCGCTCAACAGACATACGCGCCGCCGCCGCCGCGCACAAACACCGAGCTCAACGTCTCCGTCCTCCAGCGCTACGTGCCCTCCATCTACAACATCCTCAGCATCGCCGCCAACGCTGTCGTCTACACCTTTGACAGCGCGACCGAGTCCTGGAATAAGTCGGGCGTCGAGGGCACGTTGTTTGTCTGCACACAGTCGCCGCTGCCCGGCGACCCCAACAACACGCCTCGCGCGTGCGTCTTTGTGCTGAACCGTCGCGGCCTGGGCAACGTCATTGTCGACCTCGCCCAGGTCAGCCATGTCGAGATCGCAGGGGAGCTGGTCATTCTGCGAGTAGAGGGCGCATGGGAGGGAGGTGAGAGGGTACTGGGTATTTGGATGCACAACGACCGCGAGGAGACGCGGCAGGTCAACGCCGCTATGATTCAGGAGTGCTGGGGTGTAGTGCGATCGGCAGGTGCCGTAGACGATCAGCGGCAAGAGGCTGGACCAGCGATGCAGGCTATCGGAAGGCCTCTGACGATGAATGAGCTTTTTGGAAGTCAGGTGCCAAATCAGGCACATTAAATGGCGTTGATAGCACCGGCAGATATAACTTGGCAGGGAGATCAATTGGCAGGGACAAAAGTCCAAGAGAAGACTCATGAGGGCATGGTAAATGGCGCATTGATACATTACTTAAATGATTCACTCCAGATATGACATCCACATCGTCGGCCATCCTGAGACTGTCATCAAACTAAGCAGTAGTAGTAGAAATGGAAGCGCCCGTCTGACGTTCATTGAACCGTTTGCTTGGCAGGCTATCATCTATATAAAAACCAATAAATCACTTGTACGCCGCAAACTACAATGCATGGCTCCCAGAGTTAACCCGACCCTTTTATCATTTCATTATACCGTGCCGCTTATGCTCAGCTCCCGGATCTCGTTGAGCACCTCCTCCACCCTGGCGTCCAATTGGCCGTCGGCGTATAAATCACGCGTGTCGGCATCCAGGTACTGCTGGACCTGCGCCATGCGCGAGTAGGCCTCGGCGCAAAAGCGCAGCTGGATTTTGACAAGCGCCTCGAAGCTGGGGTCGAGGTACGGCACGCGTAGCTCAATCAGCTGGGGCAGCTCAGTGCTCAACTGCTCGTTGAGCTGCTCGTATAGTTGCTTGGCCATGTCGAGTTCCTTTTCGGTGCGCGGCAGCTTGGTGGCGTCCTTGTCCGGCTTGTCGACTAGGCGCTTGACCTTGGCGCGTAGCGCGTCGTAATCAATTAATTTGTGTGTGCGCTTCTTAATGCACTCGTTGACATCCGGGAAGTAAGCGCAGAATCGCGAAATGGGCTCTAGCACCGTCGTCTGATACGGGCCATCGAGGGCTTTGATGGTTTCGGCGTCGAGATCTTCAACGGATTGCTTATAGCTGCGGCTGACGCCGTCGGTCGCTCCAGAATCGCCGTAGAAGGCGTCGATTGTCTCGGCGATACGCATTTGCGATGCCGTCATGGCTATCTCTATTAGTCCTGCTAGGCGATGCGGAAGCGACAGAGTTACCTCTGAGTGAATCTAAATAGCCTTTGGATTCTTTCTGTAATCGTAGAGAGGCGGCTTCCATGGTTTTGAAGCGTCTGAAACTGTTTAGCTAACGAATCAAGAGGGCGCATTTAGTCGTACCTCTCCTCTACCTCGTAATCCCGATCATTCGTTTTTTCGACATGGCCTGGGTTTTGTCAGCGCTCTCTTTATTCGATATAGCAAACCATTGTTTTTCTAACCCGTCTTCATCATCACCTGCGTCGTCGCGCGGTTGACATTCTTCTTGAATCCTGGTAAACATTAGCCCCTCATCTTGCTCGACTTGGCAGAGATGGCGTACCGGCCCAGGACATGATGCCGGATTTCGTAGAGATTTCGCGTCTGAAGATATAACTGGATAGTGCGCCGTCTCAAAGATGCGTGGTCGAAAAACTCGCGACGAAAGCAGGATGCAACGAAAGAGTAAGATTGCCTAAGACCAAGGTTGACGACCATTTGTTGCGCAGCCACAACGGCCGCCTCAAATGGGGCTCATCGACGTCAGAGAGCTGAGCCACGGCCGCAGGCCTAAATCACCGGCCAAGTATTTGCACGTGACTTGGCGTCAGTTCGCGTCGTCGGACGAACGTGGAAATCAGGCATCAGAACACAAACGGTGTCATAAAGATTTAACGCTATTCTTTCGGCAATTTTTATCTCACTCGATTGAGCTGGCGAGTGTACGGGCGAGTGCCAGGTGTCGTGGCTTAGAACTGGGGAGAGTCTCTGCTGAGACTTTACTGCGTTACGACCGACCTTGATGCGCCTTCATCGTCAGTTTACTGCAAGGAAGAAAAAAGGGGGCTGGGCATGTCAATCCTCCAGCATCCAGCATGTCAAAATTCAACCCCAAATTCCTCATCATCAGTCTCGGCAACCCCCTCCCTGAGTACTCCAGCCTCCACTCTGCTGGCCACTTTGCGCTTCGCGGGCTGGCCAAAACCCTGCGCCAATCCAGCATTCAAAGCGGCAAACTCGGCAAGCTCTCCTGCCTCGTCTCCCAGGGCCCCAAGTACACGCTCGTGCAGTCGCCGACGCTCATGAACATTAGTGGACCCTTTGTCGCCAAGGCCTGGCAAGAGATGCTCAAGCAGCACGACGCGGCTTCGCTGAGCCTCGTCGTGCTACACGACGAACTGGAAAAGGCGCTTGGAGAGGCGGCACTAGTCGCGTGGGACCGCAGCCCGCGCGGTCACAACGGTATTAAGAGCGTGAAAAAGGCCGTGTCTGAGGTCAGGTACCCGCAGTCGCCGCTCGTGAGGATCGCGGTCGGCATTGATCGGCCGCTGGCGCGCGACCCGGAGTCGGTGGCCAGATATGTGCTGGAGCCAATATCGGCGGTCAAGCAGAGGGTCCTCGAGGAGGAGGTGCCGTGGGAGGTCAAGACAGCGCTAGAGCAGCTGGAAGTAGAGTGGAAGTCTCAGGTGGACTGAGCAAGTGGACTGAGTAAGTCGGGCGCAGGGACACCATGCATTTGCGAGCGAAGCATCATCTGAGCGAATCGGCGCAATTCTCAAGGAACAACGGGCAATACTCGGGGCATCTAATTCTGAGCGACACCGGCCACCAGCAAGCATCTTAGTGTTTCCCCCCTTTTCCTGTACAATGAATACGATTTTTTTTCCTTTACGAATTTCTCATCATCAAATCCGCTCAACCTATGGCCAATGGATAAGTTCGTTCCGTTATCTCGTTTGTGGCGTTTTGGTAGTTTGGTGGCGTCGCACCAGCCGACGAGGCTTTGCAGCTTCTGGGGAGCCAAGAGATAAGCTCCACCGTCGCCCTTTTACTTTATCAGCCGTCTGTCACTGGCTTTCTACCCTTTCACGAGCTTCTGATAAGCTGAGTGTCACTGGCTGAGGGATGAGGCTGTCAGTTGCGGGGAGTCGCATTGACAGCTGGGGCTTGAAGTTTATTCTCTGCGCGCCGTCTTTTGAACGTTGAAAGACACGTTCAAGGCAGCGATGCACATGTTATGGCACAACAAGTCGTCTTGTTGATGAAAGTATCTATGCCTCGACTGAAGCCAATCTCATTGTCGTCCGGTGAGCAAAGCTCCCTGTATAACCTCAAAGCCGCTCAGTGTGTGACAAAGGACGACCCTTACTGCTACTTCCAATGCATCTTATTCTTCACGTTGCTCTCCTTACCCTTCAAGAACCTTTCTGGTGTGTTGGAATACACTCTTGATTACTCTTGGCCTAAATAGTTGGCGTCTTCCTTGCTACTCGCTTGGCAGCCACGAATACAATTCCCGACACCTCCCGACAACCAACACGCTGATAAGAAGCTAAGCACCATTCCCCTTTCACGCCAAGAATGTGTGTCCCGTGCTTTCACCCCCAGCCGTCCGTTATCTCGACGCCTTGTGCGCCTCATCTTCTCAGCTGCTTATCGCGACAAGGTGCACTGGTCGTAATCGATTGCCCACACACTCGGTAGCGCACCTTTGCCTCAAGTTACTCTGGATTACTGCTCTCCCGGAAGCGGACTCTCACATCTTAAACTCGGCACATGAGGTTATGGCTGCAGCTTGGCGTGGTATGCGGCACCTCAGGATCCCACCCGGCTCGAGTGATATATATGTTGCCGCTCCCCGCTTCTTTTTCATCTCGTCAACTCCCCTTTGAGGTCACTCCACAAAGGCATCAGACTGTATACTGCCATCATGACTACGGCTGTTGAGTACAATGGCACGACTGGCACCGCCGACGCGGGCTACTCCAGCCATGTCGACGACCTCAACATCTTTTACGACGTACGTTCCTTGCAGACCCCCTCTTCTCATTCTTCTCTTCTAACGATTCAGACCGGCCACATGACCTTCATCGTCATCTCCGCCTTGTTGGTGCTTCTCATGATTCCAGGTGTCGGCTTCTTCTACAGCGGCCTCGCCCGCCGCAAATCGGCCCTCCAGCTGGTGCTTCTATCCATGCTGTCCGTCGCCGTCATCGGCTTCCAGTGGTTCTTCTGGGGCTACTCGCTGACCTTTTCGCGCACTGGCAACGCCTTCCTGGGCGACCTGTCCCAGTTTGGCCTGATGAAGACACTCGCGCAGCCCAACGGCGGCGACGCGACGCCCGATATTCTCTTTTGCCTCTACCAGGGCATGTTTGCCGCTATAACGTGAGTTCGTACTTGCGCTTAATCCTAAGATTAAGAAGCTAACGAGTTTCCCATAGCCCTGCCCTTGCTATTGGTGCCGTTGCCGATCGCGGCCGCATGCTCCCCGCCATTGTCTTCATGTTCATCTGGTCGACCGTCGTCTACGACCCCATTGCCTATTGGACGTGGAACGCCAATGGATGGCTAATGACGCTGCCTTCGTATGACTTTGCCGGCGGCGGCCCTGTACACGTCGCCTCGGGCGCCTGTGCCCTCGCTTACAGCCTCATGCTCGGCAAGCGCGCCGGCTACACCCACAATCAGGGCCTGCCGTACCGTCCGCACAGCGTAACCAACGTTCTCCTCGGCACCGTCTTTCTTTGGGTCGGCTGGTTTGGCTTCAACGGCGGCTCTGCGCTCGCCATGAACATTCGTGCCATCATGGCCTGCTACGTCACCCACCTCGCCGCGTCCTGCGCCGGCGTCACATGGGTCCTCCTCGACTACCGCCTCGAGCGCAAGTGGAGCACCATCGGCTTCTGCTCCGGCGCCATCTCCGGACTGGTCGCCATCACGCCGGCCGCAGGCTTTGTTCCCACCTGGGCAGCCGTTGTAATTGGCGTCGTCGGCGCCATCTGCTGCAACTTTGCGACAAAGCTCAAATTCCTCATTGGCATTGACGATGCGCTGGACATCTTTGCGGTGCACGGCGTCGGCGGCATTGTTGGGAACCTCCTCACTGGCATTTTCGGAGCGTAAGTCTTTCTTCTTTCTCAACCTTGTCACGACTTGGGAAACCCGTTGCTTACACTCATTAGATCGTACATTGCCAACCTCGACGGCAGCGAACACGCGGCCATTGGCTGGATCGAAGGCAACTGGGTGCAACTCGGCTACCAGCTGGCAGGCACCTGCGCGGCTTTTGGCTGGTCCTTTGTTCTCTCCTGCGTCATCCTCTTCCTCATGAACCTCGTGCCTGGCCTGTCGCTCCGCGTCAGCGCCACGGATGAGGATGTCGGCATCGACGACGCGCAGCTCGGCGAGTTCGCGTATGACTACGTCGAACTTAAGCGCAACTTCAACGACCTGGGCGTAGCGACCGATGTCTCGGCGTTGAGCAGCACAGAAAAGGTGGCAACAAAGGTTTGAGGGAGCTGGCGATACCACTTGTTTTTGTATGCGCAGTAACAGGCTAGATTAATAAGAGATACCACTTTTGCTTGAACTGCACATCGGTGGCAATATAAGCCTGATCTTTGGAAACCAAGCTGCCTCCATCAAGGCTCCCTAGCCCCGATAGCGCGGCGCAGCCAGTAGCCGATCACTGTGTTGTATGGCACCCGACGCAAAGCTTTGAGACTTACCAAGGTGCATCCACTCATTCGTAGTGATAGATGGCGCAAAATTGACTGATCAAAAGACAACATATTTCAGAAGAGCTCAATCTCGGGCGCATATTGCGCAGATCAATTCAGCTGCATTGGCTACATCACGAACTGGGTTCATTCTGAGCAGGCCGCTTCAAGCGTAAACATATCTTATTCTGTGTTACAAAACGTTCCATGTGCTTTGCCTCTCCGCTGTGCAATGTTTCTATAAAAGTGCCCGTAAGGCAGGGTCTTGGCCAAGAATGTGTGCCGACAAAAGCTGTATCTCCAGGACCTGCCACGACCAGCTTTTCCTTTACTAGGTCTGGCATGATCGTTTGATTCTTGTAGAGATATGCCGACCATTGTGAACGGGGAGAATGTCAACATGAAACCCTCCCTTGTAAGCTGTCCTCGCGGTATCATGCATGTACGCTGTACTGCCTTGCGAGAAATGTGATAAACGAAAACTCCGTATCCCGAGCGTCGTAATAATGTCGTATTGTACCATCATGCATTGGGCCCATGCCGTGTCCATGTCGAAAAGCATACCCTAAAATTGACAGCGCTACGCAGCGAAATAAAATGTAAAACAGCAAGCAGTCCAATAGTCTAGAAGAAATAAACACGCCGTGAGGTCTGGTTTCTTGACCGGTATCCGACTCGCCGTGATATTCTGAAGCCAGACTGGGGAAGAGAGCGGCTGCGTAACAAGGTATTGCGAGCGTTACCTCCGGGGGTAGCGCGTCTACCTATTCTGCGGAATGGTCTCTAGCCAGTCATGTTGTCTTGCTCATCGGTATGTTCCTGGTGGTGCATTTGGGCCGTGCTGGCTCCAGTGGCCGTCGCTGCGCTAGCCGTACTGGCCTGCCTAGAGCCACTAGGCGCCGGGCCCGCCATGCTGGCTTGGGAGAGGCCGAGAGCCGTCATGGAACCATATGGCGGTGGATTGCCTATCAGTGATGACAACGCCGCAAATGGTGTTTGCTGACTTTGGTGTCCTTGTGTATGGTCGCTCTGCTGCGTAGCGGCATAGTGGCCGGGATGAAGTCCGGTTCCATTCACGGCCAGTGAGCTGGGCAGGTCCCAGGGCAAGGGGTCTATGCCCGGCAGGATAGGCAGACTGTGAGCCATTGAGGGCAAGTTACCATTCCCTTGAAAGCCGTCATTCGGGAAGCCATTATTCGACGGAGCATTGGGCAGCATGTCGCTGGGATAGATGCCCTCAAAATCGTCATTGTCGTCGCCCATGTCATCGTCGAAAGTCTCCTCGAAAGCCGTCGGTAAAGCGCTTGCTGTAGCGGGGTGAAGTTGGCTGGGCACTTGTCGAGCGCGTGTATGGCGTCGTGGCGCAAGGCTTTCGCGCAAGTCTTCATACTGGCGGGCAGTGTTAAGATAGTCGCGAAATCTTGAAACTTGGTTGCCGGAGAATACGCAAAAGACATTGCGTTGGTGGTGGGTAAATTCTACAAAATTAGCGGGATAATTGACAGATACTCTAAGTCATAGGACATACCAGGCGGTGCTTCTCTGCAAAAGGGAGTGAATTCTTCCCCTTGAAAGGCGGGGACGCCCGTCAGACTCAGATGCGACAAGCGTGGGCAAGAATTGAGAAGTTTGAGGATACTCTGCATCACGTTAGATGGGTACGGATGGCAATGGGACGGAGCGACATACCTTGAGAGTTAGATTGACACAGTAGCTCAGATGAATTCGCTCCAGATTGGAGGTATAATACTCGCCGCCGATGAACAGGCCGTTGGCATCGCGCCTAACGCGAGGGCGAGTGGCAATCTCGGCCAGGGTGTAGATGGATTCATCTGTGATAGAGTTGCACTTGACCAATCCAATTCGTTTCAACTTGGGCAGGACGGCAAGGCGCTTCACCGATTCATCCGTGAGATTAGTGCAGCAGCCAAGATCAATGTAGCGTATGCGATTGCAGTGCGTGACGAGCGTCCTAACGCCTTCGTCTGTGATGTTGGCGCAGTGGCCGAGGTGGAGGTAGTGAAGATTCTTGCCAAGCTTGGCAATGTAGTTGAGCGCATGATCGGTAATCAGACGGCACTTAGCTAGAACGAAATTCCGTAGACGAGGGGCGACGTCGATAATCTTTTTCACGCCGGCGTCGGTGAGTCGGGTGCAGCAGGTGAGGTCAAGGATGCGCAAATGGTCGAACATCTGGGTAGGAGGGAGGGAGAGGAAAGCGTTGTCATCAACTAGAGAGCAGAAGGCCAGACGCAACTCGCGCAGACAAGTTCCCTTGGCCATGAGAGCGGTGACGGCACCGTTGCCGACATGGCCACACTGGTTGAGATCTATTTCCAGGATATTCGGGCAGTTGTCAGCAAAGGCGAGGACGGCATTGTCTCGAATCTGGGTGCAGTCATTGAGTTTGAGCTGCAAGACTAGTTAGCATGATGCAGCGGGGGGCGAGAGGCAGCATACTCTTTTGATGTATTTGCAGCTCTTGGCGAGCACCTCGAGACTGTCATTGGAGACGCCGTCGCATCCGGAGATGTTGAGGCCCTGTAGACGTTTGCAGTGCTCGGCAATAGTATAGATGGATTGATCGGTAATGTTTCTGTCGTTGGAGACGTCGAGGGCAAGCAAGTTGGTGTTGTTCTCGACAAGGCCAATGATGCCAGCGTCGGTGAGGCCGCGGCAGTTGGTAAGAGTGAGGCGCTCGATTCTGGTGCAGACGTATAGTGGCGTGACACTACCATCGCTTATCCTTTCGGCCAGCGCGGCGAGATTGAGACGCTTGATAAAGTCGCGGTAGTTGAAGAAGGGCTTGGGGGCCTCTAGAGTCTGGCAGATGGTTTGGTGGCTCTTCCAGCTGGTGCAGGCAGGGCGATGCCAGAGCAAATCGACCGCGTTTCGAGTCCAGCGCTTGGAGACGAGCAAGCAGCTAAAGAGGTCGGCCGGGGTGCCGAGTTTGGCGAAGATGCCGATAAGAATCTCATTGGGTACGCGATTGACAGGGGGCCAACAGCGGTCCTCGACGTGCATGTCCTGGAAGTTGACGACACCGATAGATGACTGGGAGTCATTAGCTCCGAGAAAAAAGTCCGACTCCTCATTGTCCGCGGGAACGGGCGAGTCAGTAGACGATGAGCGAGAGTCTTCCTGATCCGAGGAGACACCCGAACGGGGCGCTTCGGTTCCCAAGGGCGTAGGTACGGCAGGACGCATCGCGGCGAAGGGCGCAGGCGGTTCAGCCAGCTGCGTTGGAGAGAAGGCTCCGAGGCGAGCGGTCAAGGCTTGGCAGAGGGATCGCGACGAAGGGATTTCCGGTCAGAGTCGAATGGGCGTGATGCCCCGACAGAAGTAGGGTGGCAAGCGAAGGGTCCGTTGGGCGGCGGGCGATGAAACAGCGTTGAGGGCACGGGCTCGGATTGGGGGGAGAGGAGCAACTGGACGAGATGGTTGGAGGGGATAAAAGCCTGTGGCAAGTGCGGTGTCACCGAGTCGAATCAGGAAAGAAAAATTTGTCTTTAGGGACATATGCGTAAGAGGAGGGAATAGAAGCCGTTATAGAGTCGAGCAGACAAAAGCAAGAGACGGAAGCGACCCGTGTAGCATCGAAACGGCTACCTGGTACCCATGTATGGTGCGTGTTTATGTGATGGTGATGTTTTGGGAGTCAGCAGGGAAGCGGAGCAACGGCTGGCGACGAGACATGGCAGTGGCCAGGTGCTGACTAGGGAGGGTATGTACCTTTGCCAATTTGGGGCAGCGAGAAGGTACTTTGAATTATACCGGTGCTATCCGTACTATTGAAGGCAAGTGGCCAGACGAAGGTGCAACAGACCCCCACTGGTGCTGGCCTTTGCACTAACGACTGTCATTCAGCGCTTTCTAGGTACCTCCGTAGGCGAGATATTTGCGCCTACGTTCAGGTACCAGCCTAGTCTGCCTAGGTTGATAGTAGGTAATCAATAGTGTCTGTCGGTATACATTACTTTTGACGTCCACCGACATGCAGCCATGAAGCCAAATGACGGCTTCATTATCCCATTGTTCACACATCCAATTCTTTGTCCTCGGCCGGAGAATCTTGACCTCGTGTCGCCTCCTCGTGCCTTGTCCAACAGCCGCAGCCCCGGTGAGCACTAACAGACAGCCCGGGCCACGTGATTCTTGCTGAAAGGTAAGATACCTACAGTGCCCCAGCACGCCGCACTAACAAGCCTCTCTATCATGATTACAGGATCATCGTAATTGGAACCTTCACCTTCTCAATACTCGCCACCACGTTCTCTTCATCACATGGACTACAAACTGCCCTGATTCATCGCCAGATAGCGCCACCAGCCGCGCCACCTAACACATAACCGTTCCTGGATTCACCTAATTCTTCTCCAGCATCACCACCCGGCTCTGAAAATCCCCCTCAAATGTATACTGCAGCCCGAACCGCATTAGCGTCGATCCCGACAGCGTCATGTTGCCGTCGACGCGGTAACTGGCCTGCGGATCCAGCCCTTGCAACTTGATTGTCGGGAACAGGTTGTTGAAGTGCGCCTTGAGCTGAAAGTAAAAGAGCACCGCCTGCGTGCCGTTCTCGGAAACGAAGAGCGTCGCCGGCCAATTGGAGTTATCGGGCAGGTTGAGCCGCCACATGTCGCCCTTGACCACGATGGGATTGATCTTCTCCTGCATCGCCACGATGCCCGGTATCATCTTGCGGTCTTCCTCGTCCAAGTGCGCCGGGTCTAGTTCGAAACCGAAAGATCCCGCCATCATGGCAACGTGCGCGCGGAAGCTGAGCGACGTGGTACGTTGCGTGAGACCGTTGGGCACCGCGGCGACATGTGCAGCCATGGCCGACGGCGGGTACACCAGAGACGTGCCCATTTGAATCGTGATGCGCTCCACTGCATCCGTGTCGTCAGAGGTCCATACCTGCGGGAAGTACTGGAGGATGCCCGGGTCGAAACGAGCGCCGCCAGAGGCACAGCGCTCCCAGAGGATGTCCGGAAACGCAGTCGTGAGTCTGTCGTACACTTGATAGACACCCAGCATATGTTGATGGTTCGTGTATGGATGGGGCATTTCGTGGATTCCACGATTGTTGTCCCATTTGACATAGGAAATAGCACCGCTCTTGAGAATTTTGGACACAGCATCGACAATAAAGTCCTGCACTTCTGGCAGTGCTAGGTTGAGCACTAGCTGATTGCGCGCCAGCGTACGCGGATAGTCGCCCGCATGCATGGCTCAGTCCGGGTGTTCCACGTAGAGCGTCGAGTTCGGATTGACCATCTCCGGCTCGAACCATAAGCCAAACTTGAGGTCCTGGGACGAGTTGCCCGATTTGAGGTGCGTAATGTTGTTGATGAGCTTGTCAAAGCCCGATGGGAATCGCGCAGGGTTTGGCACCCAGTCGCCCAGCCCAGCATTGTCAGAGACGCGTGGGTACTTGTCGCCGAACCAGCCGTCGTCGAGGACGAACATGCGCACGCCCAATTCTGCCGTCTGCTGCGCCAATCGCGCAATCGTCGTCTCATTGTCGTCAAAGTACAAGCCTTCCCAACTGTTGAGCAGCGCCGACCGCGTCTCAGTCGCAAACTTGCTCTTGATCAAGTGGTTTCGGTACAGGCGATGGAACTTGCGCGACATGCCGCCCAAACCTTGATCCGAGTAGACGGCGACGACCTCGGGCGACGTAAACGTCTCGCCGGGCGCCAGCGGCCAGGAGAAGGATAGCGGGTTGACACCCATCATGGCCCGCGTCAGGCCCTCGGATCCCTTCTCAACTTCAAACGAGTGCGCACCCGGATAGACAAGCGAAAATCCCCAGGCCTGGCCTTGCGTCTCGGTGGTGCTGGGGGTCGACGAGAGCCATGAAGGGATTGTGCTGGGCGGATGAGTAGCCCGCATTGCTAGCGAATCTGTAGCTGTCAGTCGTGATACTTCCAAGTAGAGTGCTATACATACCCCTGCGAGCCGTACTCGACGCGGCGGCGGACCTTGTGAGCCTCGTGGTACCAATCACCGTTCAGATGAATCATGTCGTACTCGCCAAACGGCAAGTCGACGCTGAAGCTCGAGAGCTTGTTGAGAGTAATGCTTCCATTGCCCTTGTTGGTCAGGTTGACGCTGCGGACAATAGCATCGTATTGGGGAAAGATGCTGTACATGAGGTCTACGGCGATGGCGCTGTAATTATCGTACATGTGCACCACGACCGTCGACACGTTCTCGTCGCCGCCAAAGGTCGACGGCAAGCCCTTGAGCGCGGGTTTCCCACTCATCATCTCATGCGACTGGTACTTGAGTGCGCTGACCGTTGTGCCCGACGCCTGCTGGACCTGGTACGCCGGCGTCCGAAAGTCGCCGCGGCCCAGGTCCGGGAACTCGCGCTGTTGCCGCCCGATGACCGTCACCCAGCCCTGAATGGGGCCGATGGGCTGCATCAGCCCGTTCTCGGGGACGAGACCACCAAAATGATCGCCGAGAAGATCGCCCGTCACATTGTCCACGTGAAAGCGGTACGATACACCCTCGCCGTTGAAGGCAAAGGAGGTGCCGTCGACGGCGAGGGCTGGGGACGACGTCAGTGGTGATGAAGTACGAAAGCGGCTGCGCAATTGGAGCAGTGGAGGTTCGTACTCTGGACTTGAGATGTATTATCGGCCAGTACGGGTGGGAAGAGGCCCGCCGCCACCAAGGCTAGGCTAGTGAAGCCATGGGGGGGAATGGTATGGCGCATCGTGGCGTCCGTGTAAGTGAAATTTTCTCAGCACCGAGTATAATAGGAAGACCTGATCAGGCACCACAGATGGAATCGAGAGGAAGAAAGGAGAGGAGAGAGAAAGATGTTTGTCAACGACATAGGGCTACCGCAGATATTTGACTGTCGTCCGATCATTGATCTGGGCTAATGCGACTCTGCTGGCTGTATTTCGGGCCTACTTACCCCAACTTTTTTTTGGAGCTCTTGCCACCCTTCACAATATTCCCCGCGTGAAGGGAGGGTCTGAGTGTTGAATTGCCGTCATGTTAATTGGCCGGTGGGGTTTCGGCTGCAATCTAGTAGCTAATGTGCTAATCTACCTTGGTTTCTGCAGGTGGCGGAGCTTGAGCCTGGAGGTATACATGGAGCTCAGTAAAGGTAGATGGAATAGAGCACGACAAGGAAAGTAAGTACACTGTAGGATGTTTGTCAGGAGGGCTCTGAGGCTTGGCGCGCTGGGCGCTCTGTTCGATACCTAGACAAGTCAGTCAAGACGACGCTCTATTCAACGACAGTCTCTAAAATTGACCAGGACCATCGGCGAGCTCTCCACGCTCCTCTACGATCGGCCGCCTCTCTATTGTCGGGCCGAGTTGTGGGGGATATTTGGACGTCATTTAGCGGTGGTGATCATTGGAGCGTACACCCACTGTATTAAATAGTGATGAACAGCATCCCGACAGCCAAGTGCCAACGCCTTTGTCAAGCCCGCGATCGGGACCGGTGTGTGGTTGGGAAAGATGCCCGAGATGATATTGTTGCCGATGCGCAACTTGATTCCAACGTTGATGCGGCCCTTGTTGTTGTCCCTGTCGGAATACCTCCCAGACCGACATCGTTTAATCGTGAAGAGGTTTCTGGTTATAGAGTTTGGCTTCGGAGTCTGATGACTGCAATATGAATTCCAATTACGCTCCGTTTCCAGTTTTACCCCGACTTCGTTATTCCCCGACTAATTGTCCGTGACATTGTCGACGTAGTTGCTGGAGAATTTGAACGGGGCTTGGGGGCAATTCTTCTTTGGGGCCATGCGTCGCCCAACTCTGGGGCAAGCTTGTTTGCAATCGGCGTCTGGAGCCGTCTCATTCGTGCGGTTTAATTTTGGCAACCCAGTTCACTGGCGCCTGGTTCGAAAAAAAAAGAAAAAACAAAGAGCTGGGGAGCTCATGTATGTCAATATCGCCTTGTGGCTGAGGCCTCCAGATAGCCAAACAGCTGTCCAGCAAGAATCCTGCAGGCCAAATCAAATGTAGGCCACACCACGCGCAGGCTGCCTTGAATCACTCTCCAATAGAGACTTTCGAAATTTTAGTAGGAATTGTTCAAACTTCCTCTCACCAATTCTTGCATCGGCATCACGATTAGTTTATCAGACATGCTCCTGGCTCCCCGGTCGCGATTCACGACGCCATTGAGTCACGTGAAGCACTCGAATGACGTCGATCTGGCACCACATTGCTGGCAACTTAGCTCAGCTCGTCTGGTCTCCCATCAATCCGCATCTCACTCAGCGGCCGAATTGGTGCCTCACAACAAAACAGCAGTTTCCTCGCCGCGGTAGAAATCCAATCGCTGACAATGCTTCGCCGCGCGACACTCCGACCCCTCCAGCAGGCGGCTCGCCAGCCCACGATCTGTGCCGCCCGCCGCAGCCTTTCCTCGTCTACCTCGCCATTGCGCGCCTCGAACAAATTGACGCAGGAATTTGACCTCAACAGGCTTCATTCGAAGCGCCGCGATTATGAGCGCAACCGCACGGCTTTTCTCACCGCGGGCGCCGTCGCCGGCGTCATCTCCTTCATCTATACGGCGTGGAAGCTGAAACAGGCCATTGACCAGAAGAATGCCAAGGAGGGCAAGTCGTCGTCGGGAGCCGTCAAATTTGACGCTCCGCCCAGTATACCGACAGAGCAGTTCAAGACTGAGGCCGGCGAGCTGCGCAAGGTGATTATTCATGATGAGGACGGCAACGAGGTTGTCCCCACGGGCGATAGCACCGTGCCGCTGTTCCCGCGTACCATCGACGTCAGCCTGCCGCTCGACACGAAGCAGCAGAGCCCCCTCGCGGCGTCCATCTCCGACTCGACCGGCACCCAGTACACGCTTGTCGGCCTGGGCATGCGCAGCGTGACCTTCATCGGCATCAACGTCTACCTCGTCGGCTTCTACGTTGCGACACAGGACATTGCCCGTCTGCAGCACTACCTCGTCAAGAACGTCAACCCTGTGGCCACGACGCTGATTCCATCGGAAAAGGACACGCTGCGCCAGCGCCTGCTCGATCCTGTCGAGGGCGAGGCGCTGTGGGACGCCATCCTGCGCGACGCCAAGCTGCGTAGCATCATCCGCATCTCCCCCGTCCGCGACACCGATTTCCACCACCTTCGTGACGGCTTCGTGCGCGCGATTCAAGCCCGCTCGTCGCTGGACAAGCCGGCGTACAGCGACGAGGCGTTTGGTGCGGCCATGAAAGACTTCAAGATGCTCTTCAACCGCGGTCAGGTGCCCAAGAAGAAGGAGATGCTGCTGTGTCGCAACGAGAGTGGCGCTCTGGCGGTCACGTACAATGCTGGGTCCGCGTCTGGCGGCAAGAAGCCGCAGCGGGAGGTGCTAGGCACGGTAGCGGACGCGAGGCTCAGTCACCTACTGTGGCTGAATTACCTGGCCGGCAGCAAGGTGGCGTCGGAGCCGGCGCGCAAGAACATTGTCGAGGGTGTCATGGAGTTTGTGGAGCGGCCGGTGGGCACGGTCGCGACACAGGTAGTAGCGACACATGTGGTGTAGACACGTAGGTAATGCGCTCGAGCTTGTACAGAGTGAGACTTGCACAACTTGTATTATTAGGAGGGGGGGTATACTGTCGGGTGTCACCAAAAGGGCATAGACTGCTCGCGGCGACGAGTAGCATATTTATCAAACCACTCAGCGATATGGTTTTTGAAACATACATGTTAGTACACGTGACTTTGAATTACGTGTATAACTGAGGGTTTTGATGTGGCGTAAACCAACAGCGCCAGGGCAAACAGTCACAGAGCGCAAATAAGTACTTTGAATGAGAGATGGGCCGATAGGAATCGTTATCATTGTAATGGTGCTGTATCTGATAAATGTATACCGACACTACGCCACTCTATAGTCGTGCACTGAAACCAAGTCCAGATCAGTTTCTAGCTTTGCCGACCAGTTTCACCGGGTTACAAAGAAACAAACGGGGTATTCAAGGTGTATTTCGTTCGCTTACGCCTTGATAGCGCCGGCCTCGGCGAGGAGGGCCTTGAGCTTGCCGGAGCTGCTGAGGCTCTGGACGTCCGAGTTGCCGCCAATGTGCTTCTTGGCAATGTAGACGTTGGGGACGGTGCGCTGACCCGATATTTCCTCGAGGGCATCTTGCAGAGCACTGCCGTCGGCTATTTCACCACATTAGTTTTCCGAGCAAGAAGGGTGAAAGAGTGAACCTACCCTCTTCGTCGAGCTCAACAACCTTGGCGTTTGCATCGAGGGAGCTGAGCAGGCTTTTGGTCGACTTGCAGTACGGGCAGTAAGACTTGGAGAAGACCACTAGAGAAAGAATATTGTCAGCATATCACTCCTAGGTGACTGCAGTGAGCTGCGTGTAAATTGGCGCACAGTAGCAGAGGTTGGCGCAGCGCATGGAGGGGTATGACAGCATGGACGTGGGCGTGCTTGTGTTGGTGGCGGTAGTGGTAATGACTTACTGACGGGGTTCTCGTCAATGAGCTTCTGAGCTTTTTGTGAGGCCATGGCGACAGACTGCGAAGAGGGAGATGAAAATAGGTTTCGAAAGAAGTTGAAATTCATATGGAAGGGGAGAGTCGACGGACGGCGGGACGTGTGGTTATTAAGTAGCTTCGCGGCGGGGACCAGTGAATGGAATCGTTTGGCGGGGACCTGATGATGAGGGACGACTGGTGTAATCACAGTCAACGATAATAAAGCGGGGCGGCGGCGAAGAGGCAACGCTGCGCGAAATGCTTGCGTGGTGGTTTGCATTTGCATGCAGCACAAAAAAAAAGAACCGGAATAGAAAATGGAAGGGGTGATGCAATTGGAAGGGGGTGCGGCAGGGGCCAGATTTGAAATCGAGCCTCGGACGAATCGCAGCGGGCCACTGGATTTTCGGGGTGACGAAATAGGTTGTGGATCTCAATGATGCAATTGCACTTTTTTTGGCCTCCTTCTCCGCCTTGTGCTTATGTATGTATTCCTGTTTCTGAGTGCGCGGATAATATCTGGGTAGGTAGCATGGGGGGGTAGGTAGGTAGGTACCTAACTAGTCCTTTGGTTAGTGGTCTCCCTCGCTGTTTTTCGTACCTAGGTAGAACACGGCAATCCCCTTTGCCCCTGTATTATGGCGCAGGGACTCTATGGCTGAATCGGTAGGTAGTAACTAGGTACTTCTATGATGGGCATCTAAGCAATCCCCGTGGCGCGCCGATCTCATCAATCAATATTCACCTGTGACGCATTATCCAGATCTTGGTGCGAAATGCATTGCAGATTGCAGATGCATCTTGTCAAATAGAAAGTAACGCCATGCAGCCAGATCTGGTTGAGCTTATGTTTGTGCCCCGACTCAATCGCTCATACAATTTTAACCGTAAACGAACAACGCCATCGTCAGCCTCCGCGCCAGGCAGCAGGATAAAACGCACGACAGCTCCTCAATTAACATGACTGATAACTTGTGAACCCGAATTCATCCCAGAATGGACTTAAGAACAATCGCACACACTCATACGTGCGCTATCTAATGCGTTGGAATCAGCTTCTCTTACCGGGTAGCCATTGCGCAGCCACACTGCGCCCCGCTGAAAAGAATCATGCACCTTCTTCCCTGATGATCAACTTTTACCCTGTCTGCCAGCTTTCATCTCCAGCTGCGTCGACTGCTGCCCAACCCCGCGCCACCCCTCGTCGACACTGGACGCGCTGCTACCTGATCACGACAAGTCGCACAACAGCCAACAGTACTCGGCCGACTCTGCCTCCAGACCCGTCCTCCTCCGGATCGTCGACAGCACCCTCCGCCTGACTCGACACAACACGACACCACATCCTCCACTACATCACACCCTCCACCACATCCCCCGCATCTCACGCATCAAGGAACCGGCTTACTTCTCAAAAAGGTGTCCTGTCACAGGGCCACCTTGCCCCCCATCGACAAGGTGGATTCTACCCGAGCCGCCGTGGCATCCTCCGGTGCCCTGCAGAACATCGGCAGCTACATCACCGGCACCATCGACTCCCTCTCCGCCAGTCTCGACTCCTCGAACCAGTACATCTCTTCCACCCTCGGCGTTCACCCATCCCTCATCTACACCGCCGCCGCCGCCCTCGTTGCCGTTCCAGTAACAATGTCTCGTTACGGATGGTCCCGGAGTCCCTTCAGCTCCCAGCCCGGCGGTGTGCCTACCGTTACCGACGACGACTTCACATATATTACCTCACAGGATCTTGACGAAGCCGGCCTGGGTGCCTCTGGTACCACGCGCCGGCAGCATTCGTCCACTCCGGATGATGATGTGCTACTGATCAAAAGAGGAAACGTCACCTACCCCACACATTTCCCTCCTCGTTCCATTAGCGACGGCAAGCTCGAAGTCCGCGATATTGCTAAGCGCGCTGGCCTCGTAATGGATTTGCCGGAGCGCGACTGGCCCTCACTCAAGTTTATATACAAGGGCAGCCAGCTCAAGGAGCCAACGGCACCCGTGCGCGACTACGGCGTCAGGAACAACAGCATTATCATGGCCATTCTGCCCCAAGTCGATGACCGCGCCCACGGCTCCGCCGATGAAAGATCCGTTGTCAACGAAAGCAAGGCCCAGAGAAAGAACAAGAGGCGCAAGGCGGCCAAGAAGCGCAATACTGGCGACGGCGACTCGGTCAACAGCCCTCGCGACAGCATATCGACTGGTGGCGCCAAGTCGCCTTCGCCTTCACCTGTGCCCGGAGCCGCTGGCCAAAAGCTCATTGATGACCTCGCAGACCAGTTTACGACCAAATGGCTGCCCATCTGCAGAGACTTCATTGCCAAGCCGCCCGCCGACGCCAACAAGCGCAAAGACGAGCATACCAGGCTGACTGAGAGTGTTTTAGCGCAGATCCTGATCAAGCTGGACGAGGCTGACCCAGAGGGCAACCCGGATGTGCGACAAAACCGCAAGGACACGATCCGGCGCGTGCAGGAAGTGTTGAAGCAAGTTGACGCCGCTGCCGAAAACTAGATATTGTTGTATTTTTTTTCATTTCATCTGTTATATTCGTTGGTTATTGGATTGATCATGTTGGCAATAGACTGTGCGGATAGCGAAAAGTTGGCGCTGTCTGAATCGGAAGACGAGAAAGCGTTAGACTAGCTTTGTATTCAACATGGCATGGATAGCATTGGGCTGCATAATAACGGGCAGTTTTACGATAGGTACAGGTAGACTCGATCGTTGGTTTAGCTCACCACTAATTAGGTAGAGTACGATGGCTTGTTTATGGGGAAGAGACTGGTCTACATAGAACGGGCCAATACTAGCAAGCTGAATCGACCGTTTTGGACGCGCACAGTGATTTTGACATGTGTGGCTACCATGTGCTTACTGTAGCGCGACCATGGTTGCACGGCACGGGCAGCGCCAGTGACATGCATAGGCCCACTGCTAAGCACGCTTCGACAGGCGGATTTGGGAGAAATCACGTGCCATCTACTTGATTTCCGTGGTGTCGGGCGGCCCGGTCAATCTTCGGCAAGCTGGGCGGATAGGTCTTGGTGCCCTAAGCACTCTTCAAGTGCGAGCCCTGTTCGCTTGCTAAAAATCTGGCCCTAGACCAATTACAGCTAGCGCCGTCTCCAGCAAGAGGCACAACCCAAGCCCTCAAGCACAGTGTGCTCAACTGGATTTTCTTTCGTAAATCGCGAACCACTTCCTTCCGCCCAGGGAACGACACACTAACCCACAGCATACACCAGGAAATCAGATTCTCGTTTTCGACTCGGGAGTTTGCTCTTGTTCAAAGTTGGTCGACTTGGACATTCTTTCTTTCTTCTTTTCATTTCACATCTAAAAGAAACCGGTTGCGATGTCTTCCTTCGAGCCAGTTGTGAGTAATCACTACATTCGGTGAACGCCTCTTTCAACGCCCGCACAAAACCACTGCGACGGATCTCGAAAGGTTCATGGGATAAGCGACTATATGCACGGCGCATGGGATACTGCATTCGACATTGTAGAAACCTCACGAACCACACCGACTTCGCCGCCGTGCTAGGCCGTGCATTTCCCCGCGAATCGTCAGATGAACCGTTGCTTTGGGACTTGATGGGCTTGGAAGGACCGAAACCACAGCGGAGGAAAGCTACAGAGCATTGGGCTAATGCAAATCTTCTACAGGTCGTCGTCGATGGCAAGGGTCACCTCCTTGGTCGTCTCGCCTCCATTGTTGCTAAGCAGCTCCTCAACGGCCAGAAGGTTGTCGTTGTCCGCTGCGAGGCCCTCAACATCTCTGGCGAGTTCTTCCGCTCGAAGCGTACGTTGCATTGCACCTGTCTAGGCGCGCCTCGAGGCGCATTCAGTTGCCGAGCGCACTGGCAGTTCTTAACCGTGAACCGAATCGATACTGATCTCGCACAGTCAAGTACCACGCCTACCTCCGCAAGATGACCCGTTTCAACCCTACCCGCGGTGGTAAGTTCCTTACATCTGTCTGTTTTCTGCAGCGTATATCTAACTTGCCAAGGTCCTTTCCACTTCCGCGCCCCCTCTCGCATCTTCTACAAGGCCGTCCGTGGCATGATCCCTCACAAGACTGCCCGCGGTGCCGCCGCCCTGGAGCGCCTCAAGGTATTTGAGGGTGTTCCCCCCCCCTACGACAAGAAGAAGAAGATGGTCGTTCCCCAGGCCCTCCGCGTTCTCCGTCTGCAGCCCGGCCGCAAGTACTGCACCGTTGGCCGTCTCAGCCACGAGGTTGGCTGGAAGTACCAGGACGTCGTCGCCCGCCTGGAGGAGAGAAGAAAGGCCAAGGGCGCCGCTTACTACGAGCGCAAGCGTGTTGCCGCCCGCCAAATCGCCGACGCCAAGAAGACTGCCGCCGGCAAGAGCCAGGCCAGCAAGAAGCTTGCTGCTCTCGGCTACTAAGTGGCAGGTCTCCGTCTCTGAAGCTCTACAGGGCTTTGAGAGAGGGATGTCGCTTTCGCATTGTCTAGTCATTTGTCGTGCGTTTCATTAGATTGGCGCGGTGGTTCACAGGGAATACAACATGGTTTTGCTGCTTGCTACGTGATGGCACAGGGATGGTGGCACGGTTTTTTATTTTGGGGGAAGAAACGGATGATCGTTTTCATCCCGATGTTCTATGTGAAACTCTTTTGTTTTGGTTGGACTGCGCCTTTTCTGTCACAAATTGGACCGGCAGAGATGTGATGAGGAAGAAGACGAAAGGAAAACAAATCAACCCCCAGTACAGAACAACAACAATCTCAACACAAACTTCACATACGGCACAAGACCAAACCCGTGGTTCCGTGAACGAATGCGGCATGATCGACGAATGGTGGATGGCTGGACAGTGTGCGGAAGCCTACAAAAAATGGAAACGACGGAAAGACAAACAAGAAAAAAACATATAAAAGAACAAATATGTAACCGGTCAATGTTTTTTTTATTCGGCTTATAAAATGAACGGTTATCTTATCCCTGCCAACTTACGACTTGGCTTCTTTCTTCCTTCTTGGTCTGTTGTGGATGAAGAGGAAAGAAGGGATAATGTTGGAGAGGGAGCATTAGGATGTGGGCTACTGCATAGGAGTAGAACTGGAATACAATTCTCATGACATTTTATCTGCCTCTTCCATTGCACGGTAGATCTAAAGGACTATGACGGCATGGCAACATTGGCTTCCGTTGTGTGACGCTCGGCTTGCTCCGTTAAAAACGGTGGTATGCGGGAAGCGTAATGTTGCAACTAAACGGATTCCGGTGAAATGGCAGTTGCTACATAAACAATATAGCAATTTGGGCAATGCATTCGTATCTTTTCGGTACCATTTGTAGAATACCTTGGCAGCTCCCGCCGCATCTTCAATTTCTTGTCCTTGTCCTTGTGTGTGAGATGTGAAGTGGAATGCAGGGGTCCACCCATCCCCCAGATCATGTGCCGATAAGATAGCCCGCCAATGGGCGTGGCGCTGTGAAGTGTCCTTTGTCGCGGGTCCGCTGGGTCAGGAATTAGAGAAGCTCCAACAACGACTCCGAGTTTCGATTGCACTACGTAAAGAGTTCTGTACATTATCTCAAGAAGCGATCGGTATACGACATATCCATAAAAGCCGTACATCTGAAAAAAAAAAAAAAACCCTCGGAGAAAACCCATACGAGACACCAGCCATCATGTCCGACCTCGAACACTTTGACCTCCTCCCCATTACCCTCTCCAGCGACTCCAAGAATGTCCTGACGGGGCGGAACTCACGCGCTCTCAACGCTGAGCTCGCGCAGCTCAATGAGCTGCACCGGGCGCTGCTATCTCTGGAGACGCCGGGTAACGTGCCGCCGCCGCCGATCCCCGTGAACCCGAAGCGCACAGCGCAGGTGACGAAGCTGCGCGACAACGGCAACAACGAGTACCGCAAGGGCAAGTACGACGAGGCGATCAAGATGTACACGCTAGGCCTGCAGATGGCGCTGCAGCGGCCAATGTGGGAGCCGAGTGCGCTGGTGCGCGAGGAGGTATCGGGCCTGCTGGCGAACCGCGCGCAGGCGCACATGGCGCTGCTCAACTGGCCCGAGGGCGCGGTCGACGGATTGGCGAGCGTGGAGGCGCGTAGGGTGGGCAATGCGAAGGCGTGGTGGCGCAGAGGCCGCTGCCTGTATGAGATGGCGCGGCTGCAGGAGGCGAGGGAGTGGGTGAAGGAGGGGCTCGAGGTTGAGGGCGAAGAGGCGGACCTGGTGAGCCTGTTGAAGGACATTGATGCGAGAATTGAGAAGCAAAAGGCAGACCAGTAGAAGTGAGAGGGTTGGGGTTTCCTTGTGGTGATGGTGGAGGAGTAGCAGATGGAGGAATAGCATGGAGGAAGTGGCAGATGGCGGGAGCTCTTTTATTTGTCTGTATATAAGCGTGTTTTGTTACGATTCTGAAAAGAAAAGAGTTCAGTTTCGGCTTTTGGGGAGTAGACTCCGTTAGTCTTAATATCGGACTTGAACGAGGTAGACGGCTAGCTCTGCTGTTGGCAGCGATAGACAAGCAGGTACACTTCATTCGGGGCTATGAATCTTTGTTTGTAAGACCTCGCTAGATAGTAATCACTTTTCTACTTTTCTGACCTCGGATGCAAGAGGTGAATGGTAGAAAGCGAACGCGACTGGCGGAACTTATTCCCCCGGAGACACGGCCTAAGTTCACCGTGAACCACTTCGCCTATTTCCTCTCATCTAGATTGAATTTAGCATTCTATATAAGTCTATTCCGCTCATTTACTGACATGTACGGCCATAGCCGAGTGAAAAATCTGGATCCCGTCCGATCTCCGATAGACAACCGCTTGAGCGCCAGATTAGTAGTTGGGTCGGTGACATTTCTCTTTTACTTTTTTGCTTCCCTAGAAGATAGTAGACCGATTCGTCCTGACTTTCATTTTTGTCGTGAATCGTCTGTGAGGTGGTTGTTGTAGTACGCATCTCGCTGCCAAATGATGACGTTCAAAACAACGAGTCTGAAATGCTACTCGGTAGAAAAGTTGTAGTTTCAGCTAGTGGTGTTTATGTTGCTAGAAAAGCAACTATTCTATCAGACGAATCTAGAGAATATTGATGACTGAACTATTCTTGACGCACAGTAGCAAACATCTGACACTGATGGCACCTTTAGATCAACCGCTATTCGATGTTAAAGTCAACCATTTTCGGTATGCGAGTAAAAGAAAACAATGATACGCTAAGCTGATAATTTTGCTGTTATAGTACTGGCACGGCGTTCGATCATGTGTGATTTCGCTATACCACAGAACGCAGATTATCGTGCTCAAGTTGCTGTCGCAGTCAGGTCGTCTCTCCCAATGTAGCTCGACAGTCTCCCAGTCGTCAACATAGAAGGCCGGCCATTTCTACAGATTCGCATGCATAATTCGCACGAGAGCAAGCTCTGTGATCGACAGTTTTATAGCAGTAGGACTCTATATCATTCTCGCGCATAAGCTTCGCAAACTCGTCAGCCGCTTTGTGCTTCTATGCGGAGTAGAGATAACAGCCTGGTGTACCACTCACCTGCCACATTGCTTCATGCGAAATGATGCAGCACGTGGCCACATGCATATTGTCAAGTGTGTTACATGGAGTGTGAGATGTAGCGCCTTTATCAACATAAAACACCTGCCAGAAACTGGTGCAGTTGATGTCAACTATGGCTCCACCAACCCTACACGTATGACGAGCCCTATGAGGCATCCAACTCTCATTGGATAGAGAGTTTAATTTCCGCTGGATAAGACGGCACATCAGTGTAACCTCGGATGATTGAGAATGTGAGAATCTGTGGGGACGCTTGCTTTCTACAGTGTAGTCGATCACACTGTAATTCCGACGCTATGAGCCAGGATATCTTGCCTTCCTAATTAGGCAAATCCATCGCCAAGGTTCCTTGGCTGCTGATCCCATTACTCTGGCTCACCGGCTCGCTCGAGATAGCGATTTCCGCTATAATCCCGCCTTGGCAATTTATTGTTCGGTCGTTTGGCAGTCGGGCTAGTGGTGGGAATCAAGTCCAAAGCCGATCAGGCACCGATCGCGGCAGTGAGGGGATGTTGCAATGAGCAGAAGCAAGCTTCCTCAATAAGCATAATGCTTATGGCTGGGAACATGAGCAAGCAGCCTCGGACTCGCAATGGATTGTGTGGTGTCGCGTCGCAGTGCGGTATAAACACGCATTGACAAGCGTTCAGCCGGAGCTTTCTCGTTCCTGTCAGTTGTCCCGTCGGTAGCCAATTGATGGGTTCGCCGAAATGTAACAGTAAAGTTCTGACTTCCTAAATGGGCACATAGAGCGCCCCCCTTCCCCTCCGTTAATCATGCAGCGGTATTGGTACTTGTTACCGCAAGAACAAGACTAACATGATTGCAGAAGGTAGTGTAGATAAAGGATGCCAAACATCTTGACAGCATCAGCCATTGAGAGGGCACGGAGCTGGACCTACTGCCTCTGTCATACCGAGCAATTGCAACAAGTTAGAAATGACAGCTCGATCATGGCTTACATGTGAGCCATGAAGATATATAAACAGCCCGGCGCCGCCTGTTTTACACATCTAAACCAGGCATCTTGATCACCGACTCCTCGACTATTCAGAGCACTCCTAGATTTGGCATCGCTCACTATGAAGCTGAACGTCCTTGTCCTCGCCGCCACGGCCTTGGCCGCACCCGCTTCCAAGATGGTCGTCCACGAGACCAGAGGTGCCAGCCATGCCGGCTACACCAAGGGCGCTGCCGTCGAGACCAATACCCGCGTCCCGGTGCGCATCGCTCTCAAGCAGCGCAACTTGGACAATGCCATGGACCTCCTCCTCAAGGTGTAAGTGCTCACCATCCTCCAATCAGCCTTGTTCCTTACCATGCGCATCGAAACTAACGCAGACTTGCAGCTCTGACCCCAACTCGCCCGACTATGGCAAGCACTACACTGAAGACCAGGTCGTCTCTACCTTTGCTCCCGAGGCTGGGACCGTTGACGCTGTCAAGTCCTGGCTGGTCGCCAACGGCATCTCTGCCGACTCTATCAAGCACAGCCAGAACCAAGGATGGCTTACCTTTGAGACGACAACTGGTAAGCTCGAGACTCTGCTCGATGCAAAGTACAACCAGTACAGCCACCCTACCCGAAAGGGCACCTACATCGGCACCGACGAGTACAAGCTGCCCAGCACCGTCGCGGACCACGTTGACTTTGTCCAGCCCGCCATTGCCCTCGCTGCCGCGGGCAAGATTGAGCGGAAGCTCCCCAAAGTCCCGTTCTGGCCGATCAACGAGGCTCTTCCAGTTCAGGCCTCCACCTGCCCCAACCACATCACCCCTGCGTGCCTCCGTTCCATGTACAACTTTGAGCAGGGCAGCCTGAAGGATGCCTCCAATGACCTCGGCATCTTTGAGCAGGCCGGCGAGCAGTACATCCAGTCTGACCTCAACCAGTTCTACTCAAAGTACGCGAGCTATGTCCCTCGTGGCACTGCTCCCAAGAACGCACCCGTAAACCAGCAGAGCGGCACCCAGGACAGCGGTGAGGCTGATCTCGATTATGACATGGCTGTGCCAATCATCTACCCACAGGGAACAGTCAATTACGAGGTCGGCGCCCCCGACGACGCCCTGTCCTTCTTCGACCCTCTTCTCGAGGCTCTCGACGGCTCCTACTGCAACGACAGTGGCGAGTGCGGCAAGTACAAGTCCACCAACGTCATCTCCATCTCCTACGGTAGCGACGAGGTCGACTTCCCTGCCAGCTACGCCAAGGTTCGTGACAATTACCTTGCCCCTTAATACAAATCAAAGCAAAGTAAGCTGACCCGGCTCTGCCTTTTAGCGCCAATGCAATGAGTGGATGAAACTTGGTCTTCAGGGTGTTTCTGTCCTCATCTCCTCTGGAGACTCGGGTGTTGCGAGCCGCGAGCGTGAGTGCTTGGGCAGCAACCAGGACGTCTTCGTCCCCGGCATCCTTGGCGGCTGCCCGTACATCACATCGGTTGGCGCCACTGAGCTCCCCGTCGGATCCAGCCCCGGCGACGCCGAGACGGCCACCATGCACGGGTTCTCCTCTGGTGGCGGGTTCAGCAACGTCAATGCCGCTCCCGATTACCAGAAGTCTGCCCTCGCCACGTGAGTTCATTGTCCTCAGATCTCGCCATCCATCTGTCACTTGTTGGCTAACCTCGCGCCATGTAGCTACTTCTCCCAGCACGACCCCGGTTACAAGTCCTACAACACTACCGACGGCGTCATCCCGAGCAACGGTGGTATTTACAACCGCGCTGGCCGTGGCTACCCTGATGTATCTGCCAACGGATTGTACGGCGTCGTCGTCGTAAACGGCCGTGAGGGTACCAGCGGCGGGACGTCCCAGTCCGCTCCTATCTTCGCCGCTCTCATTAACCGCATTATCAATGAACGCATCAAGGCCGGCAAGAAGGGTCCTCTGGGTTTTCTTAACCCCACCCTTTACCAGAACCCTAGCGTGTTCAACGACATTGTTTCTGGCGACCAGCATCTCGGCGGACCTCAGGGCGACGAATCTCCCAGCGAGTGTGGCAATAAGGGTTTCTCTGCCGTCAAGGGCTGGGACCCTGTCACTGGTCTTGGAACCCCCAACTATCCCAAGTTGCTCTCCGTCTTGTTGAACTAAGTTCATGAGTCAAAAAAAAAAAATAGTCATTCATAGCATATAACACAAATCATGTATATAGAGTGGTTTTGCACAGCAATAACAGAATTCTGCAAGTTTCGTTTTCGTGGATGCTGAGCCACGGCCTTGAGCATATCGGCAGGTAATCGTTCATTGTCATTTCTCTGATGTAGCAATTGACCCTAGGTATACCGTGCATATCCTTATGGTGGGATATTTTATTCGAAGCTTTTGGCTAGGGTGGGAGCCAAGCTTATTCCAAGAGCAAGTACTTGCTATGCAGGCACATGGGAGCGGTATCCATCACGGAAGGATGGGCTGATGCCATCGAAAAAAAAAGGAAAAAAAAAAAAAAAAAAAAAGTGGCCTTTGGCCTAAGCAGTGATGGCCATTTGAAGCACAGAGCTTCATGATTAGTAGTACTGGTGACTATGTTGCCAAACCAATGGTCGCGAACTCGTCGGCGTCAACGAATTCAACCCAAGGCTGGCCCGAATACGTCATCAGCTGCCTCGAGTTTTCGGCGTTTTGCATCGCGAGACTCTGCATCTGTTCCCAAGCCACCATCTACGGGCACGCTGGGTTTCTTCGCTTTGATGGAGGCCTGTTCGCGTCGCGCTTGCTGAAGCGCCACGAGATTCGCTCGATCGGGGTCTCGACATTTTTGTAGTTTCTTTCGTAGAGGCTTCATAGACTTGACAGTCTCGGGCTAAGGATTGTTAAAAGAATAATTTGAATTTGAACAGCATTACAACTAACCGTTCCCCAATAGTCTGTCATGCGTTCTGGGGGCTCTTCTTCGAGTATTTTACGGCAAGCCTCCAAAGCCGTGAATATCCTATTACGGAGTGCAGTTTGTGTTGTGACATTTTCGTCGGCAGGCTCGGGTAAAGGAATCAGCGTGTCGACAAGCCCGGCGTCAGTCATTAGCAACGCCGCCATCATAATCTGGCTAGGAGCGTAGTGAAAGTAGACGTCCGTGACCAGAGTACTGAACTTGAGAATCTCGCGCGCTCGCATGTGCGCTGTGTTGATTCTATTTTGCTCCGTGGGTAATTTGCGGCGCAATTCGAGAATCGCGCCCTCGAGCGCTCGGAAAGGATGTCTGACGTCAAAGGCAAATCGGATGCCCTGACAGAGAAGAAATTCACCAGCCAATATTTGCTCGCTCGTCGTATTTGGAAACTTGTCGGCAAGCCTAGCCAGACGAATGTAGAAGCCCTCAGCTTTGCATCCGAAGAATAGCGACGTCTTGAGCAGCTCCGTAGGTGGGTAGGTCATGACCGAATTGGTCACGTAGAAGCGGCGCAAGAAGATGGCGGCGGTTGAACGAATTTCGGTCGGGAGCTCGCAGAATTGCGCGGCGCGAATCAGCTCGATGGTGAAAAACTTGACCAGACGAGCTTCTTCCTCCGACGTGAGGAATTCGGGAGGCGGGTCGGCGTTCAAGCGCGCAGCTATCTGGTGCTTGGCGAGCGCGTTTGTTTTCTGGCGAAGTTCCTTGAGGCCAGCTGGAGAAAAGGACCAGAGCCGGAACTGGCTGGACTGCCGATAGCGTTCGTCCTCGGTGGCCATTGTTCGATGGTGCCGTGCCAGAGCGGCGATGCTAAATGCTGAATACTGTGCAAGGTTGACGTCTAAAGTGAGAGCGTGGAGCTGTGGTGGGTTGGCTTATGGCGGGAGCTATCACGGTCTCACGTGCGGGCGTCGAGACACCAACTCTACTTGACAGTCAGATTCTCTGGGCAATAAATTTTTTTTTAAGGATGCAAAGCATCACTGATCAAGCGTTCCTTTTCGTAATTATTTTTTTTTAGCTATTTGCCTCCTAAGTTCTGTCTATGGTTCGGCACATGAGCAATAGTGTGAATGTTCAGATGAGCAGTAGCGAGGCTATGTAATAATCTGCCCTTGCAGCAACTGAGATATATTTGACAAGTAAATTAAACAATAGAAGATTCGAATAGGATAGTAACATGGTGCAACACACTGATCAATGTAGTCGCTCCGCAAAGTATGAGTTAATGTTGAGCAAGTTTACTCCTCAGCCTCACGGTTGATCTCGAAGCGCTTCTTCAGGCGGTAAGCGACGGCACGCTTGCGAGCCTTGTCGCTCTGAGTGAAAGCGGCAGCGCCACCGAAGGGACCGGCGAAAGCCTGGTTGCGTACGCGCACAACGCAGACGTTCTTGACACCAGCAATCTCGCCCTCGCAGGTCATGCCCTCGGGCATCTGGACGGTGATGGGGTAGTCGGTGTTGGTGGCAACCGACAGACCAGAGATACCAACTCCGGGCATGTTCAGAGGCATGCTAGCGCTCTGGAAAGCCTTGCCGTCCTTGCCGCCAGAAGAAGGATCGATGGCGGCAGTGAGAGGGCCAGCGCCATCCTGGTTGATCTACAGCGAGGTATTATTAGACGGGTTGATTACTCGAGGGACGTGGAACGTTGACTCACCTGACGGTAGATCAGGCTGACCTTGCCATCGTCACTGCTGGTAGGCATGCCCTTCTCGGCACCCTGACCGGCCATATCGCCGACAATGGTCTCGGTAGGGTAGTCGTTGGGCTTACCGCCAAGACCGAGGACACCAACGACGGGCAGGTTGAACAGACCGCTGAAGATGCCGCGCATCTCGTTCATATGGGCCTCACGACGCTGCTTGCGCTGCTGGCCGAGAATGTTGGCAGGAATGTTGTCCTCAACACCAGTGGCGCCAGAGGTTCCTGAGTTGGTAGGAACGTTGCCGCCCTTGCCCATGAAAGTGGCAACAAGGCCCTCGGGGTTGACGTCGCCGTTACCCTGGGTCCAACCGAGAGCGCTCCTGCCCGCGGCAATGTCAGCATCACGGATGATGCAAGTATCAGCCTGGGCACCACAAGCGTTGGCAGCACAGTTGCGAGGAGTGCCATCAGCAACTATAACTCATGTTAGAGAAGCATCACCAGCTTGATGGCCAAGATGGAGTGAATTTACCTCCAAGACCGGGCATGGAAACACCGTTGGCACCGACAACGTTGCGAATGACACCGTGGGCCGAAGCACCGGCGGCGAGAGTAGTGAAGACAATTGAGTAGCGCATTTTGTACAAGAAGCTCGAACGCGTTCGTAATTGGGAATATTAGTCAAAGAGAAAAAGGATAAAACAATCTTGGTCTCCGGGACAAGAAGGGAATAAGAAACTTGCTCAACGAGGGAATTAGAGGCTTAAACTGGCTGACGATCAAGCAAGAGGTAGCCCGGGCGTACATGCTTCTAATATATCCTGCTGCCCTCGGACCGTCGATTGTAGCGTAGCACCACTCCCGCGAACAAAGTCAAATTGCCTGTCAAGGATTGGCTTGTGACACCATCATTGCCCCAAGTTGCTGTCCCTGCGCAGGCTGGGGGGGAGGGCTTGGGACCGCATCGCTTCAACCCTGGGAGCGCGGACGTCAAAAACTCGACGTCGATACGATAATAGCCACAGCCTGGCCTAAAAATGCTGTGCCTGAAACGCTTTGGCGAACTGAGCGCTCGAGGTGGATCGGCGGCGGAGCGGCGGCGGAGAGTCTGTGTCCAAATCAGGCAAAACAGGGGAGCCGGGGCTTGCGCCTCTCATTCGGGACATTTGCGGGCTCCATGGCAATAAATTGTTCCCCAAGTATTCGGGAAGGAAACCGGGTTTTGCACCGCTACGGCCGCCTAGTTCAGCCGTCGCTGTCAGGGGAACGGACGTTGCCATGTACCATGTATCAGCGCACCGTGCCAGCAAAACAAGTACACATCAATCTTGGTGCGCACTTGGATTTACGCAACAGCACATTGGAAGAACCAGGCCAATGACTAATATCTTTGGCGATTTATGAGGGAAAGCTGGGCATCTTGTCCTGCAGGGCCGGCCTTGGCGGAGTCGTCGCGTGTGTTAGCCTCGACGATCATAATGCGAGCCATCCTACTTGGTAGGGACGTAAACAAAAGTCCGGTGTCCCGAGTGAGAGGCTGAGAGTTTAAAAAAAGACCAGTTGGAAACAATTCTGCAAAGGATCGAAACAAGGATCCCTGGCTCCCATGTGCGTCCGCCCCTGGCACGTCCGAATTCAGCGACAGACGTGGGCGTGCCGGAAGAGCGGGAATCCAGGAACCGACGACGCTCTGTTCCTTTGACGACATCATTAGGCTCTCGGCTCTATTGATCTTAATTTAGATTCCTCGTAAGGCCGTACCTGAATGTGTCGCCAAACTCTACAAGTTCAGCCATACTTTTTGCTGACATTGCTCGGTTCGCCAGTGCGGCAAGGGGGCGTGCGGATCGAGTTCGCATGAATGCACGGGCCTGGGCCAACTTCACAAAGAACATGGTTCGTTTTTTTCCTTTCCCACCTGAGAGCTGGGAAAAAGCCCAGAGAGGAAAAACAACCCTCTGAGCCCACTTTCTGTGGCTAAATCCCGACTAGGGGCTCTTGGTTTCGCATCACTCACTACTGGCCTGATGTAAAGTGACTGAGCGCGGCGCCGCCCAATCTGCATACACCTGAATAACAGTGACCGTTCCTGATACATTCGTCTGAGCGGCGGCACCCGCATTTTGCCGCGTCTGCAGCCAATCACCTCGAGTCGCGACCAGCTTCGCTACCCGATTAGGTAGCGCTCAAGCCTCAAAACCCGGTCCTCGGTCTGAGTGTTAGTGTTAGACTTTCCTAGGTTATTCTGTCGTGACTTTGACAGTTTCTTGGCTCTTTCTCACAATAGAGCCACGGACTTTGCCAGGGACTTTGTTCCGTTGCAACCACAGAATACTTAAACATCCCTCTTCGCTCGTGTGATTACCATTAGAGTATCCAGCAAGCCTTTTCGTAACTTCAGCCCTATCCTTCGTTTTATTCTCTTCTTTCTCTCTCTTTCCAAACACGCCTCCTAGTTCTTAACCGACTCTCAAATCTATCAAAATGAAGTTCGCCATTGTCGCCTCCGTTCTCGCCGCTGGCTCGGCCGTCTCCGCTGCTCCTACCAAGCGCGAGACCAACTTTGGTGGTGTCGCCGGTCCCCTCGGTGGCCTCCTCGGCGGCAGCATGGCCGCCCCCGTCGGCGGTGCCGCCCAGAACGGTGTTGCCAACCTCTTCAAGCTCGGTGACGAGATCCTCAACATCCCCGGCGACGTTATCCGCAAGATCCTTCAGGGCAACCCCATCGGTGCCGGCACCGGTCTTCTCCAGAACATCGTCAAGGCCGGCACTGACCTGCCCAAGGATGCTCTGAGCATGGTCACCCCCGTTACCAACGCCGTCACTGGCAATGACAAGAAGCAGTAAATGGAGCTGCGTACTTGAGAGAAAACTTTCCTTCACTTTTAATGATTGGGAGACTTTCCGGCCAGGTACTTTCCCCGCATAGACGCATAGCGAGGGTTCAAAAACTAACAAGATCATTTTCTCGCAGGTCTAAGTGCAGCGGTCGCCCTTGATGCCAACTGCACTCAGAGCTTCATGTCTTGTGACAGGCTCATTCCGTTTCTTGATAATGTTTATATATTTACATAATCCAATTACACTTAGAACTGTTTAACCTCTTCGCCTACCATCCATTCTTACTTGTGCCTTGCCATCCTTGCTTGTGCCCTGCCATCCCTGCTTGTGCCTTACCATCCTTACTTGTGCCTCGCCATCCTTTCTCGTGACCAGCGGCAGCACAACGCACGTGACGCTGAAATCAGAAATAGCTGCCGTAAAAGTCACTTCTGTCAGTGCAGAAAAATAATTTCCAGTTAAAGTGGCAGAGGTGCCTTGCCCGCTCAAACGGCAAGCCAAGATGAATCCACGACTCGTGCGTGGGTTCTAACATCAACGGCCATCCACGCGGTTTCTCCTCATTGAAGATGTTTTGTGCCTCAACAAAATTACTGCGGCCATTTCAAATAACGCTCAAATACGTTATATATCTTGATAAATTCTAGCAGTATGTAAAGTGAAGGCAACACCGATGAATTGGTCGCTCGCGTCATAAGTACCTCTTTGTTAGCGATTGCTCGCACTACCCGGTATCCTCAGTTACAATACACTCAAGTGTAGGCTTTCAGAGCATTCTCTTACCGCCAACCCGAATCCGATTTTCTACTGTCAAGAGCTCTTGCTTTCTTAGAGAGCATGACTGAACCTTGGCAGTATTGGGGCCATAATGTCCCAGATTTAGGGTATGAAGAGACTCATCCGCTCGCCCGCGGATGATTGCACTAGAGATTGCGGCGGCCTCCGCTGAGTTACTAGGGGCTACAAAACTGAACTCCGAGTCCGCCAAGGCATCAATCGACCTATGACTCAGGTTGCTGGCCATTATGAACAGCGCATTCCCCCCAGTACTGGAATCTCCGTGACGGCTGCGTGGGCGATTACCAGTCTCGACAAGATGACTACCAATAGTAGGTATGCATCATGTCGCAAACGAAGTAACGTGAATGAAGAGGTACAGGCACAGCAGTGTCTTCAAGGTCTACTCTACAGCGCGAAGAGTGTCGGACTATGCTGCATGTTGTACATGTACGAGCCGTCCTGACTGGATTTCGTCTTGGCACATGAAAGAGAGAAGAGTTGCTGAGAAATACGTGTACTCAGCCGGCCATGTACGCACTATGGCTCAATACGTCATATGAAGCCACGTCTTTTGTATACTGTGCGCTAGACATTACGAATTCATCAGGCTGAAGGGACGATATTGGCGTGTCAAATTGAAGATGCCTATAGTTTCAGCTGCCCTGCATCAGCACGGGCCCAAGCGGCAGCTGTCCAGAAACTTTTATCCGTCGAAGAAACAACGCCAAGGAGCGTTTTCTTCAGGGGTGCAAGGCTAAACTTTTATCAAGGTACGCATACTTTGGTTTTTCGCCCTTGTTGGCTTGTTCCCGCGAACCACAGCAATCAACATTCCCGACGAATGATACACCAACACGACGGCATCCATATATCCAGTCAAAGCTGAGACTGGGAAAAACCCATGCCGAGTAACTAAGAATAGGTCTGCACTTTGCTTTGATGCCAGACATAGACTTCTTTTTCTGAGCTCTGGGCCGAACTGGAAGCCCCTCAGTAGTTAGAGGCTTAGATTGGGGCAATTAATACAGTAAAGATGGAATGAATAGCCAGAATCAAGGCCATTGGGCTATTGTGAAGGGGAGTCACGTGAAAATTAGACCCAAGCATGCAGTCGGGATAGAGTTTCAGGAAGCTGCTAAAGGCCGTGAGCGCAAGTGGACAAAGCACTCTGGCCGACAACTCAACTTGGTAACGTAGTCTACTCTGCCTAGATAGACGCGATGGAACGTGATGGAATGCAACATGTCTACCGCTCTGCAGGTAATCCATTTTGCCTCATGCAGATGCAAAAGCTTGATAGCTACCTATTATCGAACTGCCGAAGTCTGGAGTCGGTGACACCGCGACTTGGCTGCCGGCCCACCTCCACACCTAAATTTAGAGTGCTAGTTTGCATTAGTGGCAGAGTTCTCTTCAGGCACCAGATTACCTGGATGTACTCTGAAGGCATGACTGTGTCTTCGTGCATGGTTGTACACAGCTGTCGATTGATAAATTAATCGGCCCGCCGGAGTTAAAGAACGACGTTCAGGAGCCTTTCATGTGTAGGTCCTTGCAATCATCGGTCCCGAGGCAACAAGTTTACTATTATGAAGTGTGGCTACGCAATATTATCGCGACTCTCTACATTTCGCGTTCTCGTCTGGTATCTCGCGGCATTTGTCATCTTGAGTCTGACCGAAAGCTGCTGAGTTTGCTAACCAAAATGGCAAATTGGAACGGAACAGTCACTAATAGGATCACTGCAAACTTTCTTAATACCAGTTTAAGCCCTACGACTGTCGTTGAGGGCCAGACGAATCAGTGTGTCCACGGCCGATGATGCGTGGGAGTTTGAAGCACTCCGCCGCTTATCAACCCCTCGCTCTTCTTGCTTACTGACCGCGGTCACGAATCAAATGAAAGAAAAAAGATGCTGAAGGAACTCGGCTCGATGACAGGTAGTATTGTCTGTCTTGTGGAAATACTGTGTGAGGCTCGAGGTGCGGCCGCTAACAAGGCAGCTGTCGCGAGCATCTCGGCTTGGGCAGCCCCGTCTGAGGAAATACGAATGTATATATTGAGCTGTAAACGCTTCATTAGATTCAAAGGTGCACCGCGATTCCTGACACATCTTTATTCGACCAAGTGCGATACTTCATCCGTAGTCATTTGATGAGAAGTTTCCTGACTATTGTCGCTGCCTTTGGTGGTGTCGCAAGGGCTGCGCCGCCGATTGCCATCGATGACGGATCTGCTGTCACTGTCGCCCAGCTCTTGATTGTCGAAACCCAGAGCCATTCTGAGATTCTGATCTGCAAAGTCTCTGGTACGCAACTGAGCTGGGCGGTGATAACCCGGGCTTGTAGAGAGCCCTCGGCTGCGAATACCTGGGGATGCAACGGCGGGCCCTTTGGTGACCGTGACAACAGTGTGCACCTGGCCGCCGTCGCACGTATCTGCGCTGGCTTCATCCGCCCTACTCTCTTTCTCCTTGGTGGCAATGCACAGCTTAGCCTTGCTGCTAGCTCATACGATACCGCGGATCCCACGGATCACTTCAGCCGCCCTATACACAGGCATGAGGTCGATGACCGAGGCTATGCTTTGCCTTATGAGAATGTAAATGCTGGCAATGAAACACGCGTCCGAGACTGTATCATCCGGCCACCCAAAGACGCTCACGGTCTACGTTGGCGACTACTCGGGCTAAAATACGATTTGACGCTTCTATGAAAATTTTCAGTGTGCAAAATAGTACATTTTATTTCCATACTTTGAACAGATTCAATTGTCTGTACTTCCTCCGTATAAGGCTGAGACCGTTGAGACTTTCGATAGGGTCGTGTCAGTCAAGCCTTGTAATTGAACTGAAGAAAAGGTTTGTGGGGAAGTTCATGTGGCGCTGATTTTTTTGCAAATTATGACGTGCGGGATGGCCACCATTAATAATTCCTCTATGGCAGTCTCCGCCGAAAAGAACCTACCAGCGCCCATCGGCGGACAGAGCATGGCAATCATTATTAGTAATGGGCTCTGAAGTTTGCCAAGGCGCATCAATATCTTTTATTTAAAGATTCATCTTCAATCCATTCTACTTTATATCTTGAACTACTTATATCTTGAACCATTTATATCTTGAACCATTTATATCTTGAGAATGACAGCCTTCAACATCAAAGTTGTCTCAGACACTGTGTGCCCGTGGTGCTTTGTTGGCCACCGACAACTGGAGCAAGCCATCGAGCTCTGGCACAAGAAGCACCCGGATTCCAAGGATACCTTTAATGTCGACTTTTCCCCCTACCAACTCATGCCGGAGTTTCCACGAGGATTCGGCCAGAGCACGGACAAGCAGACACTTTACAACGCGAAATTTGGCGCCGTGCAAAGACAGCAGATCAGTCAGAGGCTCACAGCTATAGGCGCACCTCTCGGCATCAACTTTCGCTGGGGCGGCAACGTCGGCAACACGCGCGACTCTCATCGGTTGATCGAACTGTCCAAAAGATATGGCAGCAATATTCAACAAAAGACCGTTGACGGTATTTTCTCGGCCTACTTTGAGAAAGAGCAGGACATTACCATGCACGAAGTCCTCGGTGAGATTGCCAAGTCGGCAGGCATTCCGGAGGGAGATTTTAAGAAAGCCATTGTGGAAAGTGACGAATATGGTGCCCAAGTCGACAAATTCGTTGCGGAGGCGAGGGCAAATAGCGTCCAGGGCGTTCCTGACTTTACTATTCAGGACAAGTTTAAGTTGTCTGGGGCGAGAGACGCAGAGGCCTTTATTTCGCTGCTGGAGAGAGTCAAGCAAATGAATCAATAAAAAAGTTTGATAGATTTCGCCCTACCCATTAATAAACGACTTTTTTTTTTTTTTTTTTTTTGAATAATATGACGAGACATTATGAGTTGTCGTCCCCGGAGTCATCGTGTTTGAACGGCTGGAGGGAATGCCCGCCGCCCGCGAGCACGCAGCACCTTCTCCCAAAGCAATTTCTCGGCGAACCCAGGTATATAGAACAGTATGCCTAGCTCCTGGCTGGTCCACCAACTAGCTCTGTCCATGTTTCCAGAGCCCAGCAGCAGATAGCTGTCATCGACCATTGTCATCTTAAAATGGCTCACAACGGGCTCGTCTGATTGATCCTCTCGCTCGGGACGATGTTGATAGTAGTATATTTCCAACTTTCCGAGCGGATTGAGCTGAGCCTCAAGGTCAGCTCCGGCTTGGCGACTACGAACACTGGCCATTCTTGTATACCATTTCATCAATCCGTTCATACAACGGCTGGTGGTCGTTCCACAGGTGGCGAGCTGCTCAAGAAGCATCATAGATTGATTGGTTCTGATTTCAACGGACACGCCCCGTTCAAGTGCGGAGACTATGGCTTTGATCACAGGCTTTGATGTGACGTTTGGTGTTATCAGCACGATGCTGCTTTGCGCGTTGGCGAACACGGTCAGAAGCGCGGCGTTCAATGGTGTCATTGGAGGGTTCGGCTTCCTGAGAAACGGAATCCAGCTGAAACCAGGATTCCGGTGATGAGATGAAGGCAGAAGAATCGTGGGAATAGGCGACTCCGGGGTTAGCCTCACTGCCTGGGTCGGCGACAAATCATCGGCAGAAGCAACGAGGGGCGCATTGGTATCGCCGCTGTGAGAACCAGTTGCGGGCCGTTCCGTTTCTGTATCTGGATAATGTGGACGATATATCGATGCCATATTAGATTGGCTTGTACCTAAGCCCCAAACGCGCTCATGAAAGGAGAGTAAAGACTGTACGGCACCACCGTGTAACTGAACGCAGCCCTCGAACCACTTCTCCCAACTGACATTGCAACTGGGTATCCAAGCCTCAGCGTCATCTACAATGAGATATTTAGGATGCATGACACTGAGAGGTGTGAAGAAGAGTGTTTTGACAGTCAATTCTATTGACCCGCTCTGCAATGTCTGCTGGTCCGGCAGCTTCAACGCTTTCCATTCAGAGGGCGAATACACGTAGCCATTTCTTGATGCTGTATGAAATAGCTTTTGAAATAGTCCGCGAGAAGAGAAACCGATGGTAATGTGAAGCGTGGGCAGGCCGCTCTGGCTAGCACGCGACGCCGCCAGCTCAAAGAGCGTGGCGCGAATCGAGTTGGCCGTAGGAGAGTCTGCCCAAAAGCAAGTGACCAAGTGTACCGATTGCTTGGCATTGCGAATGGCTGGTAAGAGAGCGCGCTCGTAAATGGTGTGTCCAGTGCCAACGTAGAGGTCTGTCGGGATGCTCGTGGTGATGAGAGAATCAATTGTGGCTGAATTGTACGCAGGAAAATCATCGGCCTGCTCCTTCTCATGTGCGCCGATGCGTTTTCGCCAAGGTTCGAGAAAGGACGCAGGAAAGCCTGACGCCATTGCGCCTTGAGTAGACGATGGCGGTGATAGGACAGCTTGTCGGGGCGACATCTGGAATGTGCCACGACGAAATCATCCATATAACGTGGTCTGTAGCGCTTCATGCCTATAATACAGGGCTTGACGCCTACAAAACAGTGGCGTCGTTAACCTCAATCCACTGAGTACCCGCTGTACGTAGGCCCCAGAATACGCCGAAGCGGCTGCGCCTCCTCGTGGTCCCTCACCGCCCTGTCTACCTAGGTAATTATTCGCTTTTGGCAGAAAGCTGGTGATGCCCCTCAAAAGTCGTCGCCACGATTCGTCACCAATCTGCGCCGACTAGCCGCCTCAACGGTCGTCGCTAAAATGCTCTCTGGCGTGTTAATATTCAATCAGAAAGGTGAAAATCTCATCCTCCGCGCCTTCCGCAATGACTGCCGACCGCGCCTCGCGGATGTCTTTCGCATCCAAGTCATCTCGAATGCTCAGGTCCGCTCCCCTATCTTGACACTTGGCAGCACAACATTTAGCCATGTCAAGCACGAGAATATCTACCTCGTGGCAATCACCAAGAGCAATGCCAATGCTGCGCTGGTATTTGAGTTTTTGTACCGCTTGATACAATTGGGCAAAGGCTACTTTGGCAAGTTCGACGAGGAGGCTGTCAAAAACAACTTCGTCCTGGTGTACGAATTATTAGACGGTGAGCACAAGTAGCGGCGGAGGCAATTATCGCATTACAAGCTGACGACTCTAGAAATAATCGACTTTGGCTACCCTCAAAACACCGAAACCGACACTCTGAAAATGTACATTACCACAGAAGGCGTCAAATCCGAGTCGCGACCAGAAGACACGTCCAAAATTACGATGCAAGCCACGGGCGCCTTGTCATGGCGCAAAGCCGATGTACGATACCGAAAAAATGAAGCCTTCGTCGACGTTATCGAGGATGTCAATCTGCTCATGTCAGCGACTGGCGCCGTCCTGAGAGCCGACGTCACGGGCCAAATTATCATGCGAGCGTACCTTTCCGGCACCCCTGAATGCAAATTCGGCCTAAATGACCGACTGCTTCTGGACAGTGATGGGCTGAAGTCTCTAGAAAGTGGAAACAAGCTCGGATCGAAAGCAACAAAGGCAGCAGCAGGCAGTGTCACCTTGGAAGACTGCCAATTTCACCAATGCGTTCGATTGGGCAAGTTCGACAGCGACAGAATCATTAGCTTTGTCCCTCCCGATGGTGAGTTCGAGCTCATGAAATACCGCGCGACGGAAAACGTCAACTTGCCATTCAAGGTCCACGCAATCGTGAATGAGGTTGGCCGATCAAAGGTTGAATACAGCATTGGCGTCAAGGCCAATTTTGGGCCCAAGCTGTTTGCAACGAATGTCATTGTCCGAATACCAACGCCGCTCAACACTGCCAAGATAATAGAGCGATGCACCCAGGGCAAGGCCAAGTATGAGCCAAGCGAAAACTGTATTGTCTGGAAGATTGCTCGATTCACCGGCCAGAGTGAATACGTATTGAGCGCCGAGGCTATACTCACGAGCATGACGAATCAAAGGGCTTGGAGCCGGCCGCCTCTGAGTCTAAATTTCAGCTTGCTCATGTTTACAAGCTCAGGCTTGCTTGTACGGTACTTGAAGGTGTTTGAAAAGAGTAATTATTCGAGCGTCAAATGGGTCAGATACATGACGCGGGCGGGCTCATACGAAATACGGTACGCTCACAACTCATTGATGCTGACAAATTCTAATTTTGAACTAGATTTTAATGAATGGAAAAAAAATGAAATCGAATGAGGGAGGGCTCTATGCCTGCTGCAATTATACAAGTATAAAGACACGCCCCATTCCGAAGCCGGTTATCGCCTGTGCTACAATCGGGCATCCTGCGCACGAGGGCAGGTTCTTTGTATCTGCTTCAGGCTTGCCGGATCACAAGCCCATGCTACACATGAAGTCTCACTGATTCAGAGGCGTTCTCAGTGGCAGCATGGAGAAGGTATATACTCAATTCAAAATTCTGGCAATCACCTGGCCTTGAATCAAGACGAAGGATAAATATTGCTTGCCTATGATTGAAGTTGCACCGTTTGTGTGGTTTCCTCTTCCTCCTTTTGAAGAATAGTCACATCGGTGACGGCGGCGTCGATTCGTGGACCGGCGTAGTTTTTACGTCCATCGACAATCCATTGAAAAATTGAGATTGCGAGAATAATGGCAAATGCAACAATGCAATAATCTGGAGCTACAGTCAGCGCTCGTCGACAGCTGTTGGCAGAGACGTACATACTCATATTGCTGCCTGTAACGTGCCGTTGGGGAGGGAAAACAAAGAGGACGGTAGTGATGGCGATGTATGACAGTGCAATGATGTCGCAAGTCCACCCCAGCCACATGGGTAGCTTCCAATCGCGGTCAGGAAGCGTCTTTCTTCCCTGGAGGCAGTTGACGGCGATTGGCATGGCGTACGAGAGGTCAAGGGTGACAACAGCCGCCGAGATGATGGCGCTAAATGCGCTACAGTTTGGATGAAACATCAGTGTGGGTTTATCGGGTAGCCGAGCGCCGGGTTCAACTCACTTTGTAGACACAATATTAATGACGCCGAAAATGGCAACGACAACGGACGTCAATAGAAGGGCATTGAGAGGCAAGCCCAAGCGTGGATGCACTCGGGCCAGGAATTTGGAAGCAGGAAGACCTCCATCTCGGGCAAATGCGAAGATCATTCGACTGCTGGTTGTCATGACAGAAATGGTGGCAAAGGCCAGACAGACCAGTGGGAACATGAGGAGGCAGATGGCCCCCGCAGTGCTTTTGGTGGCGTTGATGAGGATCTGGAGAAGGGGTCCTGCGCTCGATTCGATGACTTGCTGAATGTCTCCTGCGACAAAAAGTAGGACGACGAGGAAGATGGAGCCAGTGGAAATGCCAATACCAATGCAGCCGACCATGATCCTTGGACCCTTTTTGGAAGGCTGAGGTATTTCTAGCTTCATCTTAGTATGAGTTGAGTAAGCAAATCAGGTATTTACGCACCCTCAATCATATGTGCAACAGAGTCCTTGTAACAAATTAGCTGCCTATGTGCAACCAAGGCTTGATTTACTTACAAAAGCTGTGAGCCCAAGACCACCTTGGAGAAGCTGGAGAAGAGTCAGCCAATGGCGCGGATGAGATTAACTAAATATTTTTTTTTCTTCTTTTCTTTTTTGAAATCTATTATCTTACCCCGAGAAGCCAAGCCACGCCGTCTGGCCATCCAGTTTGATAGATGAATTCCGTAAAAACGAATTTACCAGAGTTATAGTTTGGCGACGCACAAGCCAGTGCTGTAATGGATACGACGGCGAAGCCTCCCAGTGACCAGAACAAAGCACCCTTGTATATCCTGGGCAGAACAGAGTTCATAAAAGCGTTGAGGAGGAACGCAATGAGTGTGAAGCCGATGTATACCAGAAATTGCTGCCAATTTGTGACTTGATAGCTCTGCGTCATTCAGATCAGAGACGAGCATGAGTGTACAAGGGTAAAAGACTCACCGACTTGGCATACACGACGCCCACAATCAATTGACTAGACAAAAGTGCGTTGGTAGCAACGAGAGCGACCTAAAGCACGGTCAGTATGGCCGAAGCCTCTCACGTCGAGTTGACGGTGTCCTCACCCATCCTACGACGTTGACCCAGCCGGTTACCCATGACAGAATGGGAACCGATTCCGGCCAAGAAACTATAATTAGCTGTTAGCTCCTGGAAAGAGATATTGCCGAATCTGAATCAACATACTAGCTGCTGCATGTGTCAGTTGAAACTGTGCCGACTTGTTTTCCAAGGTGTTTGTGTAACTGACCTGCGACCCAATGGTATTGGCCACCAGCGCTAGAGATGCGGTTAGCCGGAAGAAGTGCAGATACGAGAATGCGCGAGGGGGCCTACGCACGTTGGGTATGCAGACAAAAATTCCGCTAATGATGTTGCAATACACAGATTGCAGACACCTGCAGTTACCAGGCCTTGTGAGTTTTGCCGAGTTAGAAGGATTCAAGTCGCTTTCGTTGACGTTGCTACTTGGTACAGCACTCACCCCACACAATACTGGTGCTGCCACCAGAAGACAGGCTGACGCTAAGGCTGGCGGAGAGTGCTGTCCAGGACTATTCATCGAGTGCTAGGTCAGTCGAATGGGTTTTCGATGACGAGCATGCCCATCAATATTTTATCGACTGAGTATATCGTGCAGCAACACGACATGGGAAAAGAGGCAGACTCACATTCAACACGGCAAAGGCCAGCCCCAACATGGAACTAAATGTCCGCAAGTGATGCCCCTGGTCAGTTTTCTGAATCATGATGAGCTGTGGGGGAATAATTACAGCATGGAGAAATTGCGATTCAGCTCAGCCTTGTGGCCCATGGCCGCCAGCTGAGCGTCATCTTCCTGTATACTCGACTTGCGCATGACGTTGTTTGCTGATAAATTGCTTGCAGACACTGTCTTTGAGGTAGCAGTATGAAAGACTGTGAGATGGGAAAAGTTGGCCACGCTGACTTTGAGGAGGGGTTATTTCTTTTGATGGCCTTGGCCCATTCAATACATGCAGGCGAACGAGGCTCCGTAGTAATAATCTGGGGTTCAGGCCGGCGCCTACCGACGTGGACGATGAGAGCATGTATGAACTGGGGCTTGGGCGGGAAGCGGAGCCCTCAAACCCGCACCGAATTCTTGGGAGATTGTGAAAAAGCCGACGGCAGGTACAGATTCCGGCCGAGGAAACCAGTTCCGTCACTTGGTCTTTGGGGTGGCTGATAAAACAGCGCCTTACACTACAGATGGGCTGCCCCATTCTCACGCGTCTCGCCAAGCTTTGATAAACTTGCACACGTGCAAAGTTTCGACGAAGGCATCCATTTTTTGCGAGTATTTTTGAAAGGCCAAAATGACATTTAAGTTTATCGTAGACTAGTCAGTGGTGACTAGCATAGCTTTATTAGTAGTCTCATCTTGGCAAAGTGATATAAGACAACTGCCGCCCCGCCGATAAGCTGCAGGTCTTTGAGCGACGTCTTGGACAGCCACATCGCTGTGTACATGATCTATCTCCCCCGCTTGCAGCTGAACACTATCGACTAACTAATCAATGCGGGATCCGCGGGCAGATTCTGTGACGATCTCTCATCAATCGGAGCTGGATTGGCAGCCCGCGGACACCGTCACCGAGCTATATAGAGCCTGGTTAGTATATGAAGTGGTGTGGAAGAATCTGATTGTCTTGAGCGTCGAACAAGACTGATTAGCAATCAATTTACTGCCTCAGAGACTTCAAGATGCCCCGTATCCGTCAGATGGCTGCGGCCGGAGTCGCAGCCAGCTTGGCAATCCCAGCAGCCGGCCTTGTAGCAAGAAATGCGACTGGTGATGGAACCTGCACAAAAACAACGGTTGCTATTTTGTGAGCACTCTTGTACAAAACGTTACAGTACCCTACTAATGGGCTTCTCAAGAGGTGGTGGAATGGCGGGCATTGCTGCTGCCGTAGGGTGAAAACCGATCCGTTGTCAGCGGCAGGATGCGCTAACGGCGAGAATAGCAAGCACTCACGAATAACTCCATCAGTGACTTTCTGATTCTCGAGTACAATGACTACATTGGTGGTCGCGCCCAGCATACAACCTTTGGCAAACAGGAAGACGGGTCGCCGTACACTGTTGAGCTCGGCGCTAATTGGGTCAGTCGAGATACTGGTCACGGGCCGTCGCTGATACTGATACTGACTCGTCATGGTAGATTCAAGGCCTTGGCCGATCTGGTGGACCCGGTATGTCACAAAGACGTATAAATACGCATCGCTGACTTGACATGCACCCAGAGAATCCCATTTGGACCCTTGTAAGCCGACCAGTGACGAGTGTCTTGCAAGTCGTACGCCACATGACTTACACCATCTACAGGCCAAAAAGTACAAACTCAAAACCACCTTTTCCAATTACAGCTCGATTCTCACCTACAACGAGACCGGGCCTTCAGATTATACGCATTTACTAGACGAGTACAGCGAAGCCTACGAAAAGGCTTCAGCTAATGCAGGACGTCTGCTCGCCGAGAATCTGCAAGATCAGACAGCCCGTGCGGGGCTGGCATTATCCGGATGGAACCCCAAACACAGTGACATGGCCGCCCAGGCAGTCGAGTGGTGGAATTGGGGTAAGAAGCTGCAGTTTGTCGCTTGTCCACTGGCCCACTCGCTGAACTGATTTTTTCCGCAACATAGATTGGGAGAGTGCTGTTTCACCGGAGCAATCGTCCTTGATCTTTGGTGTAGCAGGCTCGAACCTGTCCTTTAATCAATTCAGCAATGAGAATAACCTCGTCATCGACTCGCGCGGCTACAACTACATTATCCGACAAGAAGCCTCTACCTTTTTAAAGGAAAACGATGCTCGGCTTCGCCTGAACAATCACATCACAGACATTCACTATTCCGATGATGGCGTTACGATTCACAGTGATGATGGTAGCTGCGTATCTGCGGCTTACGCCATCTGCACCTTTTCGGTCGGGGTGCTTCAAAACGACGTGGTGACCTTTTCGCCCGAGCTGCCTCGGTGGAAGCGGACCTCGATTCAGAAATTTACCATGGGTACCTACACCAAGATCTTTATGCAGTTCAACGAAACGTTTTGGCCACAGGATACACAATATTTCTTGTATGCTTCGCCAACCAGGCGCGGATGGTATCCCGTCTTCCAATCGCTCTCTACCGAGGGCTTCATGCCTGGTTCCAACATCATCTTCGTCACAGTCGTTGCGGGCGGCTCGTACCGCGTTGAGCAGCAGACCGACGAGGAAACAAAGGAAGAAATCATGCAGGTGCTACGCGACATGTACCCCAACATTACCGTTCCGGAGCCGACTGCATTCATGTACCCGCGGTGGACCAAGACCCCGTGGGCCTACGGAAGCTACTCGAACTGGCCTGCAGGCACTACGCTGGAAATGCATCAGAACCTGCGCGCCAACACGGGCCGTCTATGGTTTGCCGGCGAGGCTACGAGTGCAGAGTACTATGGCTTCTTGCACGGTGCTTGGTTTGAGGGACGGGAAGCCGGCTACCAGATTGCCTCGGTGATGCAAAACAAGTGTGTAGACGTTTACAACGGTACGCAGTTTTGTGGCGAGACGCGTCCGCATTATGAAAAACTTTACGGAACGTCGCCGCTTCAAAACTACAACATTCTGAATGGCTGGGCGACGAGCAGCTTCTATTCCAGTGCTGCCAAGGACGCAGAGTGATAGTCAGCTAGTCAGTGCCAGGGGGTCAGCATACGGTGATACAAGGCCGTCTGCGACTTGAGTTGTGGCTTTCTTTTTCTTTTTTAGCCTAATAACAAACGTCCCTTTGTTTCTTTCACCTCGAATGGTTCAAAGGAGCGTGCAGAAACAGTACACACCTGTCACAGATGTCTCAGCCGCCGCGCCCCGGGTTCCCACACACTTTTCCCAAGCATTCGGAACGGAGGAAATGACAGCTCCTGATCGCACATGTACAATGTCTTTTTTTTTTTTTTTTTTTCATCGTTGTGTTGCGTGACAGACCGAGGATCCCGGGATACAGCGCAGTTTACCAGCATTTGAGTGGCCAATCTGAAAGAGGCGCATGCACAAAGAGAGCCCCAGCACCGAAAATCTTCGCAACATGACGGCAAAGAGCATTCGTTGCTCGTCACCCGATGCCTCCCCATCCGAAACAATCTCTTCCTCGCGTCATAAGATTGCCCATCGTAGCAAGTACGAGCTACCCAAACAGGTCCCAGATCCCTGGTTTTGCTTCGGGTCCGAGTTGCGCACTGGGCGCCTCGGACAAACAACTTGGGGCATCTTTTTGACGCCCGCCCTTGGTCCGCCACCACCGACCCAGCTTCCTGGGTCGGTGTCGCGTTTCACGGCATCGAAATTCTCCATTTTCGTTGTAAATAGATGCACTGTGAATATTAATCTTTCTCGCAAAGTTTCTTTTGCTTCATCAATAGACTATCAGAAGCTAGAAATTTTCTTTTTTTTGCACCGAGCCAATTGCGGTCAGAAATGACACCCTTTCACTGACGGGTCTACACGGGTAGCCGCAGATGGGTGTATATAAGCCATCTCTCATACCTTTACCACTAGCCTTGTACTCGAGAAAAGTTGCTTGAATCAGTCTAACGCACCTACACACTACCTAGAGCCCATTCTCTACATCCTTTCCCCTTTCAAATAAACATTCTCACCATCATGTGCCGTGGACACCCCAAGCATCATCGCTGTGCTCATACCAGCGTATCTTGGTACTATTGTCCCTCTGCGTACCTTGATATGGGGACTGGTGCCGTTAGTCCTTGTGGAAACCCAATAATGAACGATTCACAGCCGACCAAGGCCGCTTGCCCACTCCAGCATTGCCGATTTTCCACCAAGGGCAGCAGCTGGGTATGCTGCCAATGCAACCAAGGCCCGAACACCCAGGGCTGGTGCACACAAAAACTTACTACTCAACAAATCGGACTTGATCCCCGTGCCAGCGGCCAGCTTCAAATGACGTGCGATCATGGCTGCTGTGAGAACTGCACCGGACTCAGTATGCTACACCACTGTCACAAAGTACTGAACCTTGCGCTAACATGGCTAAAACAGGCTCAGGCGGAACATTTACGGCTTCATGGTCAGCAAATTCTTCTCCCTATGACAGTGCAAGCTCCCCATCAAGCTCTTCAGATGGAACAAACACGTGGGCATCTTCACCGCCGTCTTCCAACGCAACTTCGGACTCGGGCTCAGACCATGGAAAAACCAAACACAGCAGCCGGGGCAAGAAAATCTCAACCAAGAAGCCCAGCTCAAGAAGGCGTTAAAATTGCTTTACCCACATGTGTTACTATATATTATTGCTTTATTTGTATCTATTGATCGTTTGCTGTACTTATTGTACTTGTCTGTATTTAGCTATCGTGTCTCTATTGACCTGAAGGTACTTTACTTGATCTGAGCATGGATCCGCATTGGAAGACTCGAATATAAAATTGTCAAATCTGTTTCTACTAGTGTAAACGTTCTAGAGAACATAGCGAAATGATGGCCCGTAATTCTCTTCACCTTCTGCAATCTCAGCATCTTCGACCGTCGGACACTTTTCAGCCAACTTGCGGTTCTCCCACATTAGTAACAACCGAAGACACAGTGCCAAGAGCGCAGTAAACCCCATGAACGCAGCACAGATTGCGTGGCCTTTTGTATAGAAAGGTTTCTCGCTCTTTGGATACAGGCGAGTCCCCAGTAGTGGACCACATTGCCCGACAAGATTCAACAGCACGATTCCAGCCCCTCTGCGCTCATCGTTCCCTTGATTACTCAGAACCCATGGCAAAATATTCGCAATGGTCGGAAAGAGACCAGCTGCGGCGAGATAGACTCCTCCATAGCGCACTGAGTTGCTGCTGGCCGCTGCAAGCATGATGTATCCTGCACTGGCAATGAGGGCCAGGGTGATGACTGTCAGTCCTCTTTGCTGTGTGCGATCGGCAACAAACGTGGAGCCAATAGTGACAAGGAAAGATATGAAATACGGCGGAGCTGACAATCCTTGCGCATTCAGCCCCGAGTATCCTATTACGTATTAGACAAAATCAGCCAGTTCATGCGTAGCTCAAGACGTACCCAAGTCCTCCAAGATGGTTGGCAAGAATACAGGCAGGGAGGCGTAGGAAACGTTGCAGGAAAAATACATGATGGCCGTTAACCAAGCCTTCAAATCAAGAAAAGTCGAAAAGGTCTGTTTCCAGCTAAAGTTACCCACACGAGGCCCCTTGCCTGCTTGCCGAACACCTCGCGCCAGCGCCACTCTCTTCTCGTTTTCATCAAGAAACCAAGCATCATGCGGGGAGCTAGGCATGGCAAAGTATGTCACCACCGACATGATCAAAACTGGTATTCCTTCGACGAGGAATAGTAATCTCCAATTGGCCAGGTGAGAATGGCCGGAAGTGATTGCATACGCCAACGCACCAGCAAAGCAGGTGGCAAGCGGTGCGGCGGAGAAGAATATACCGATGCGCAGTCCGATTTCTCGACGAAGGTAAAAGAATGAAAGCAAGTAAATGGTTCCGGGACCATAGCCAGCCTCAAAAGTTGCGAGCAATGCGCGACAAACCATGATCCCTGCGAATGATTGAGTTGCGGCTTGTGCAGTAGCAGCGATGCCCCAGCCCAGAACAAGAATGGGAACCCAAGTTCGAGGCGATATGACTTTGTACATAAAGGTCAGCGGCTCAGCGATGATGTAAAAGATGTAGAATATGGTCAAAAGCCATTGGTATTGGCCGCTGCTCAGCGACAAGTCCTTGTCCATCCCGGCGACTCGTGCATTGCTTCATTGAAGGGGCAGATTAGCAAAGCGGACCAGTTGATGGCAGCATCGGTTGCAACGCACCCAATGTTTGAGCGATCCAAGAAAGCAAGAAGGACTGGAGTGTGGGCATAATTAGCAACGTTAAGGAATATGATGGTTGAAAATGCATGGGACCTACAGAGAAACCATAGGAGTGACAGGAAGTTCTTGTCCAGTTTCCTGACAACTCTGAGCTCGAGGGCCGCAGCATCCGAGTCCGCCACTGGGGCCGCTTCGGCCACATTGAAGTCGTCGTGCGATTTAACAGACATGTCTTTGAACAAATCTCGCGAGATGTCTTTCTAGTTTTTCGCCTGCTTGTCTGGTGCAAGGAATTGAAATACTCGGGCCAGAAGTGCGCTCTGGGGGGTATTGATTAACAGCGCACAGACCTAGTACGCTGGTACCAGCACAACCTGATGCAGTGTTGCTTCAAATCGCAAACTGCAATCCAACCACCACAGTGCCGTGGTCGCTATCTTCTAGGCCAGTATTTGGACTTTGATGCCAACCTAGGATCCAGGGGTGAGCAAGGACGCCACGCCAAGGCGGCAACTGGCTTCGGGAGAGGCTGCGAGGCGTCTGATGGACTCCCTACTCAAGCCACTGCCGAAGTCGGCATCTCATGACAACTCCGTGTGTCAAAGCGGCTAGCGCAGTTGTAGTAAACGAGCACTCTTTTTTTAATGGATTGACGGAGTGGCGGGCACGTTGGGGAAGAGCCGAAGAGGGATGAAGCTTGCTCCACAGCGAGCAGCCAAATACTGGGTAATTTGGCGTTTGTGGGGAAGTGGTCAGAAAACCAGTTTCTTTTTTTTTTTCTTTTTTTTTTCTTTCTTAGATATAATTTTGTGATAGTTAGTGCATATTTACTCTTCAAGATCCATTGGCTACCTGCCTCGCAATTCTCCCACGCAATGCCACTTCCCGATGCTCAGCATCTTCCGTGACCGCGAGACTTGTCAAACCTATTCCGCCCCGGATCTGGTCTGCAGCTCAGAGAGCAGCGAGACAAAGCTAGCTTCTCCGTGCGCGGCAAGCTGTTTAAACACTGGAAGCTGCTCACGAATCCATTCAGCTTCCTCTCCAGCCACAGGAATTGTGAATCCAGATTCTCGTGCCGTGACAATAGGCAGCATTCCAATAGCATGAAGCCTGGTCTCTGGATCCTCTACCAAGTAAGGATGTTCTGACGTCTTTGAACCCTTGCCGACAACATCGTACCATGCGCCCTCCAGCTCCTTGGCAACTTGATCGAAATCTGCCTTCGTGCGGGCTGACGAAGTGCGCACATATGAAATGATGGTATTTGACGTCCTAGTCTCACGCACACCAGCTATGAAGACATTGCCCTGTGCAAGGTCTTCTTTAACGAAGCGCACGTTGACAAACATGGTTGGTGTATTGAATGTCGTGGCATGAATCGTCGTGATGGCTTGGGCCAGGCTTTGGCGCTGAGCATCCGTCAATGGGAGGGAGTGATTGACCTCGTAGTATGGCATGATGTCGGGAGTAGTATTGAGTGTGCTGTCAGTAGTAAACTTTTTGAGCCAACACAAAAAGATGGAGTGAGTGGCGAGGCTTTGTTTATAAGATGACAGTAATCTCTCCACGGCCCGCGTCCCCCCTCTATTACGATGCACCATCTCTCGGCTACAGTCTGTCGCAATTGCATGGCAATACTCATTTGGTGTATAGTTTACCTAGGCAATACTGTTCTCATCGGAGCTAAAGTTCATTCAGCAACATGAGTGATCTAGTAAGAATGATTACGCTAACAATGTTAAGCGCCTCGGTACGGATTACGATTAGCCGGGAATTCTAACACCTGCCTGTCGCCAAAGAAACTGTGACCCTATAGCTCTCTGCGTTTACGTATTTTAACGACTGCCAAATTATTCCCCTGCTATATTCGACTGGCCGACGGAGCTATTCTCGCCACAACGGTAGCCTCTTTGCACGACCAGTTCGCCGCACTAGTCGCCGCAGCAGCACGCCAAAAAAGCACACCACCGAACAAACTCACACGAATCTATTTACACTATGCTACGAATATAGCCAGGTCTGACTATCTATGTGCAGGGAGCTCTGAAAGCGGCAATGATGCCTGCATTTCCTGCGGCTCGGCTTGCTGCCCGCACCCTACTCTGTTCTGGCCCTGCCCGTCCATTTCCGGCTTTGCTTGCTCATGCAACAACTTCTGCGCAGCCGTCGCCTGCGTGGCCTTTCGCCGACGGCGGTGACGAAAAATGACAATGATGCTCGCGGCGCCGACCACAAGTCCCGCCATCACCGAGCCCACGGCGATGCCGGCAATCGCCCCCTTTGAGAGGGACGAGGAAGTGGCACCCGCCTGTCCCGATGCCTGTGATGAGGTACTCGTCGGCGATGGCGTCTTGCCGGTCCGGGGTGCCGTCGAGGTGGCCCCTTGCGATGACAAGTCGGATTGTCTAAAGTTGAGCTGAAACATGGGCGCCCACAACATTGATATCGTGGACGATGAACCATCGGAGACTCTAACAGATACGGTGGCAGGGAACACGTACTTTCCCTGCAAAGAAATGCCGTCCGCTCCGCAGACTGCTGTTGTAGTAGTCAGTTCCTTTGGGGTGGCGTAGCAGGTATTTCCAAACTGATTCCAGTTGGTGCATTCATAGCCGCTATTTGATTTTCTAGGGGTTAGATGCCAGTACATCATGTTCAGGGAGGGGGGAGCTTATTTGTGCTTTAGATCGATGACAACACGTACGTCGGACAGCAGCCCACAGCAGTCTCTCCCGCGACAAGAGGAAACTGCGTCACCCAGTCTGCACGCTGGCCGAAAATCGCCGTGCAGGCCGTCGTGTACCCGTCAGGGCAGACCAAGCCGGGCGAGTAAAACCCCCACCCGAGCATGGCAGACGACTTGTCCGGGATACCTTCTCTGCGCGGCGGCCAGCAGTTGGCACCGTCCCGGGCCCCGGCAGTGGCATCACAGCGCTCGCCGCGATACGCAATCATGTGGCCCACCCGGTCGGGATAGGCAAACAGCAGCGAGCACGTGGCGGGTGCCGTCCATGTTGTCGTCAACGGGCCGAGTAGATCCAACGACATGGCTTGCCAATGTTTAAAGTGGTGGATCTCGCAGGAAAGCCGGTACGCGATTCGTCTGCTTGGAGGAGCAAAAAGGGATGGCAAATTCGATGGTCCTCCTTCGAGGTGCTTGAGCGAAAGAGTGAGAGACCAGACGAGGCTGTACACGTGCTCACACAGGGCGATCAGTGAACTTTTCTGTCGAGATGGCTGCGGGCTGCAATAAGCAAATAATGGTAAGCAGAGTCAACAGCTGTGCCAGCTATGGTCGCACATCAGACTCGGCCAGGCTGGGCTCCAGCCTTTTCGTAGTAGGCCTCAGCCACATGATTGCGATTCAGTTCTGAAAGTCACTCAACGGTGCACCGCCCCGATGCGCATCCTGGTGAAATGGAAAGCTAAGGCCGAGGAAGAGGAGGAGGGACGGGAAGTAATGAGATGGCCAAAACACGACGCTGTATAGAGGTGTTGGGAAGATGAGCGTGGCCATAGAGTCTTGGACAGGAAGCCGACGAGGTTGCGTTGCGAGGGATAGAGGAATCTAAGGCATCATGTTACTGTTGTGGCGGCGTCATGGAGTTTCTGCTTTCATCACATCGAAGCCGGCTTTCAGTCGGTCGAGTAGGCTCTACAGTGGACGACGGTGCGATTTCACGCCATTCATATAGCCACGACGACCCCCTACCACTGTATACAAGGCATCAAGTTCTTTTCATAAATCTTTCGCGAAGAGCTTTTCCAAGAGGATTGAGCCGCTCTATGCCGGCCACATCCGTCCTGCCGGTGCTCTGCGGCATGTACACTTGACCATGCGCTCAATCAAAAAACGCTCCGGCCCTTCGACGGCCGCCCGGCTGGACCCAGCGCCGCAGCCTGGGCAGCTCTTGGTATCTGGCTCGTCGTCGTCGTCGTCGTCCCTATTCTGCTTCTTGTAGTAGTCGAGTGCCTTTTCGTCGTCGATCAAGACCGCAACACACACGCGCTCCAGGGTGTCGGCGTTGAAGGTTTGATACATGACGACATTGTCAAACGGCTTGTTGACGACGGAAAAGGTGTCGCCGCCCGCTTCCTCCTCGCTTTTCTCATGCGCCTCGCGGCCGATGAGTATCTCGGGATGCCTCGTCAGGAACGCCTGAACCTCGGCATTGTCGGTCGAGGTAGTAGGTTGCGCCATGGGCTGCTCTGTGTGCTGGTTTCTTGTTCTTGATGAGTTTGGGGTATGGAAGTAAAGGCCACTGAAAAGCGTCAAGTAAGCGCGTGCGAGAGCAAACAATGCACACAATAAAGATTGGCAAGCCTACCCCTTTGAGTAGAGTGTTGGAGCAACAAGATTAGCGACTGTTTTCCCTTTGTCTTCTTCTAAGAAGGGTGACGGTCCGAACTTGTCTCTTATTCGAATGGGAAATATGAAAGGAAATACAGGGAGGGAGAGAGTATTTATGGCCGTTTGTTTGCTGAGGGGACGAGCCTGACTGTACTGTGGCTGTGCCGCCCGTCCGCACAGTGTATTATTTGCAACGGACGCAACGCAAGATTGGCGAAATCATCTGTCAGACTCTAGGTGCCGTGTCTGATGCTGACGCTGCCAATCTTTACCCAAGGCATACTGAATTCTCGACATTCAAATCAGGGAAAGGGAGAGTCATGCGAAAGATTGATAAACCATGTCAACATGTCAAACTAGCTACCTAGTGCCTAGCTACACCATCAGATCCGAATCACACCTTGCCCCATCACTGACTGCAACCCGCTGGGCGGGGTATGCAAGTCAGTCACTCATAAACATGGTTTCATCATCATCTTGCCGTCGCTTGCTCAGCCTGACGGTGCTCACCAATTACCGGGAGCTTCAACGTGGCTGACAGCTCAGCTGATGTCGGCAATTACCGCCCACGTATCGGCAACTAGGGCATCGTCTGTCGGCGGTGCAGCTGAAGCTGCGGGCACAAAACTGGCCACAGCGCGAGGCGCGCGCAAAGAGGCCCTGGGGCTCCGCCTCGCCGACGGCCCGGCGACACTGGCGCGCAACCAGGCCGGGCTCGTCCCACCGCTTCATCACCTCGCCCTTGGCGTCACCGTCCCTATTGTACGTCTTGTAGTACTCCTCCGCCTTCTGGTCGTCGACGAGTGCCACGGCCGAGATGCGCTCGTTGGTGTTGGCGTCAAACTCCTGGTACAGCACAATGTTGTCCACCGGCTTGTTGACCAAGCCAAACGTGTCCGCGCCGTGGCTGGCCTCGGCCTTTTCGAGCGCCTCTCGGCCAACCTGGATGTCGGGATGCTGGGCCAAGAAGTCCTCGGCTTGTGTTGCGCAAGCGACGAGGCCAACATAGAGCGAAATTGCCAGTGCGGCCGAGGGTTTGCCAAAGAACTTCATGTTGAAACTTTGTTTGTGGCTATTCGATTGTTGTTAGTCAAGTATAACTTGGCAAGCAGCGTACTAAAATCATAAACCTAGACTCATCGATTTGCCTTGTGCTTACTTTGATTAACTGAGTGTCTTTTTTGTGTGCCTTTGCTTAGTACTCGTCGTGGATGTTGCGATGAATGTGAATTGTGAGTTTGAAGGCAGCAACAACAGACCTTTATATACCTGAACCAAGACCTCCGAATCTCACATCACTAAAACTCTTTGACTAAATTCTGTCAAGATCAAACAGTGTCAACTCAATGCAAATACAGTCCCGGATGTACAAACTGAGGCTAAATGTCTACCAGAGCATTGGCAATACACAACAACTAAGACGAAGCGACACCGAAGCGGTTGCACACATGCAGCCCAACCACCAACCACTTCTACTCAGCCGCAATGACTGTACTGTCAACAGCTTTAGTGCTTACTTGAATCTTGAGTCCCGTTTCGATGCTCTGAACTTCCACGGAACTCGCACGCATCGCCGCTCTGCTTCATCACATTATTCCGGACTTTGATCGGCGAGAAGCCGAAACTTGCCAGAAGAATTATAGATGAGCAAGAACGCAAGCATCCATAGCTAAGAGTGCGAGGACTCTGAGGAAACACAATCATATATCTTGACCTCGAAATGGTATTACGCCGCCAGTTGTGACCGGAGCCCATACGGCAGAACGAACGTGAGACGAGACCCAAAATAAGAGAATATCTCTTATACAATGTTTATCCCTATAATACGAGTTCTGGCACTATATCTTCATCTAGATGCTCAGTGCATACCTGTAACACACCAAGAGTGCAAATACTTTTCGGCCATTTCTTATATTGTGCAGTGGCAAACAATATTGTCTCGGCCTTGAGAAGCCGATTACGAGAGAATTTGCCTTTGGGCAGAGACGCATCTTCAGAAGAGGTTGAGATGAGCATGATCTACATATGAAATTAGATCACTAATCTGACACGGCAGATCTCTCTGCAGGTGAGCGCATAAAAAAGGAAATAGAGCTGTGACAGTCAGCCAACCTACCTTGAACGGATCGCACCGGAAAAGAAAATAATGAGCAAATCGAACTATTATCTTTTAATCATTTCTTGTTATTGGAAAAATTTATAACGCGCTTGGCAGGTCGCTGTCAGGGCTGGTCCTCCACGATAGTATCTTGCGTAGCTTGCTCTGGTAAGATGTAGTTTCCGAAGCTAATTTCATGAACCATTTGGGCACTGGGCACTGGGCAAAGGGCAAACAGAGAAAAACACAGCAAGTTTTCATAGGTGGATTAATGGCTACCTTGCGCTATGCAAGGTGTTGCATGCTGACGTGAGTATAATAAAGGTGCTGCTGTCTGAGACTTGCGCACTGAAACTTGGTTCGTGGATTGCCAACTCGCGCATGCCGCGTCGCACGCTTTTTCTCACCTGATCTTATGTATCACACCACTGCTTCCCAAGCTGGCCTCTGACGCTGTGATTATTAATGATATACATGATTGAATATTGTGGCCCAACTTGGAATTGACCGGTTTCAGATTTTGATGCGCCGGTTGAGCTGGCGTGCATATCGCGCAGTTCAATGCCGGCGGCAATGCATCATGTCAGCCGCGAGATAATATCGAAACCAGCTAGAGCCCCAACTTACATCTTCAGCGACATCAAGTACTTTCATTTACTAACTGGATAAAGATAAAACAGGTATCATCTTACTTGTCAAGTTTTATGAGTTGTATGATCTAATCACGGCCAAGATGGAAAGCTCAATGTCATACGTATCTGGGTACCCCATCTCCATACAGGCATTCACAAAGGCGTGCCAAAACATCTGCATCTGCCCAACAAACAAGCAGACGAAGTCGGATCAGAAGCTGTCGTCAAAGACCATGGAGGCCCTGGGAAACATCTACATACGAATGCAAATTTGACAGGCCGTTCGTCAACACGTGATTGTCCGGTGGAGTCATTATGAGTCGAATGAAGAGTAGACATCCGAAGCCGGCCACGATGCTTGAACCTGGTACCTACACATCATCAACATAGTCGTCATCATGGATCAACCTGTTGGGCCTCTTGTCTCAAATGAAGCAGCGGAGCTCCCAACTGGCAGCGAGCTTTGCGGACAATTCACCGGCCTACGCAGGCTAGTTTCCTCAGATGCGACGAGCCTTTTCAAGCATCTTGGCGGGAAAGAAAACTTCTGGCGATGGACATACATGTTCACAAGCGGATTTCCATCCATGGATAGCTGTACAGAAACAATTCGCGAGTGGTCTAAAAAGCAAGATCCATTGTTTTATTCGGTATACGACCGGCCGCTTTCTGACTCGGCGTCAGAGCCCGCCGGCATGGTGTCCTACATGGCGGCGGTTCCGGATCATCGACGAATCGAAATCGGTAGCGTTATTCTGGGCGGGAAGCTCGTCAAGTCGCGACAAGCCACGGAAGCATTCTATCTCTTCATACAACATGCGATTGAGGATCTTGGGTACCAGCGCGTGGAATGGAAAGCCAATGCTCTCAACGCACCCAGTCTAGCTGCAGCAACCCGTCTAGGATTCACCTTTGAAGGAATTTTTCGGTAGGTGGATAGCGAATTACTGAATTCATGGGATCGCTTGCTAATGACGGGTTTCAGCAAACACATGGTCATCAAAGGCAGGCGACGTGACACTGCGTGGTTTAGCATCACCGATGATGAATGGCCAGCTATCAAGGCTGGTTTCATTGCTTGGTTGGACAAGGATAACTTTGATGACAACGGGAATCAGAAAAGGACGCTGCAGCAGTGCAGACTGCCCAACGGCACAGAATCTATGAACTGAGGAGCTCGCCGCCTCCTTGTGAATTATGATGTCTCGCTGGCTATACCTACGCGATGGTCGACGCTGGATCCCTGGCCATCCCTGTGGCCACTCGCTGTTGAGTAACGAGGATTCTAAAATTATCAGGGATCCGGATGCTTCTCGCGCTGTAGCGGTAGCGATAACGTCGCCGGATGTGACCATTACCCGATACGCGCCGGCCTTGAGCTAGACGTTACTGTACCCGGCGGCCAATGGGGAACAAAGTAAATGGCCCATGAGGAGAATCCTCAAAGTCAGAATACCTTTTCATTTATCATCTATAAATTCTAGAAGATGGCTTTTGATATCAAAAAGCCGAAATAGAGTAGCTTAATGCCTAAAAAATGCTCTCTGTCTTGATTATAAATTCTATTCATTTCTATTTTTCTGATGCTGTTCTGTTTCTCCAGGTGCTAGTGTGGTGCATTATGATGATGGGCCAGCTTTTTTGTCTCCCCGTTGCCGGCTACGCAAATACCACAACTAATACGGGTGTGCGTATGTAGCTATACCAAAAAAAAAATAAGAAAAGAAAAAAACAACAGGACAAAAAAGCATTGGCCTGCTCTAACTAATGCAAGCAGTCAGAATTTGTTCTATGCACTGGTGGCTAGCCGTTCTTCCAGCTCATTAGCAGCTTAGGCTGCTTACACCTGCGAGGAACTTATGTTCGCCGGCCTATTTTCAAGGCTCGAGCCACGCTAGAACGTATCAGCAGGGCTCCATCCTACAGTTGGAAGCCTGGACAAATTAGCCTGTTTGCAAAGAGTATAGCGTCTGCATACACCCTCATCAACCTAGCTAGTGATGGCACCTACTAGCCAAGGCCGGCCAGTAGTTTCGCAAGTCGACCATTCCTACTCGGATGGATGATGCCGCGTGGCGTACTCGCTCCGCCATCTTTTGAAGCGGGCACCACTGAGCATCGAGTGTGATTGAACACGCCAAGGATTGATATCTAGTCCTACTCCTGCGCCCGGGCAGCCAGTCTCGTCCCTTTTGACATTCCAAATTACGAGGCGGGAGTCACAGCACTTCAACGTGGGCAGTGCGGGGTCAATGTGGTCCAGTACGACTTTTCTGGGGGCCATCGTGCTTGTATGTAACCCATGCCCATGCTGTGTCTTGGATGCCAGGACCGGGCGTAAGATCCTTCCAGAAGGTAGTTAAAAAGGCGTTGCCAAGAGCAGACAGACGATGCCAATTTCCGTGAATGCACCCGGCCAACTTTCCCGATTCGAGCAAGCCGAGTGTGGCGCTGGTCATCATCCGTCCCCCGACGACTTGCTATCACTGCTAATTGCCCCATGGCACAAGGCTGCGGGCCACTGGCTTTTATCGTTTACGAACCGCTACTTGGTGGCGCACCCATCTACTTTGTTAGCCACGGCAGACCATGCAGTCCTATGCAAGGATGGTGACAATTGTGCCTCTAGAGACTCTGTCTAAATACCATTCCGCCCCCTAATCCCCCTCCTTTTTACTCTCACATGTCTTGGTAGCTGTACAGAAAGCTGTGTTCTGCATGTGCAACGAGTGTTTGCTTTCTGCGGCACACAAGCTCTTACAACAACTTCTACTTTCAAAGCTACGTGCACCGAAATCCTTTCGTCCCTGGATCATTTCCAACATAAAAAATTGTATCCAAGTTTTGCTACGCACAATGTGGAAAGAAGAGGAAGCAAGCTCGGCGGAAAAGGCCCAAGTGAATGTGGCCGAGGGCCATGGCACGAGCACGCTCCTCAATCAAGTCGCCTCGGTGCAGCCTCACCCAGACTTTATGACTAGAACAGGACTGAATATCGAATCATTCAAATGCGCTCACTATGGGCCCGGCCTCATTGAATTGGAACGACCGATTAAACCACGACACTTGAACATGATTGCAATTGGCGGCTCCATTGGTGCTGGCTTCTTCGTTGGCTCGGGTGGTGCTCTCTCCAACGGTGTAAGAGGATCGAATACGCTATCAACGAAGAAAAAAGTCTAAACTCAACTCCAGGGACCTGGTTCATTATTTATCGATTTTCTCATCATCGGTGTCATGATGTTCAACGTTGGTAAGCAACTTGACGCCCACTCTACACCTGCGCTTCGTTGCAGATAATTGACAAACTCGCAGTGCATGCCCTCGGCGAATTGGCCGTCATGTACCCCGTTTCAGGCAGCTTCTACGTTTACTCTGCTCGATTTATCGATCCATCATGGGGCTTTGCCATGGGCTGGAACTACGTTTTCCAATGGGCGTCGGTACTTCCTCTGGAGCTAACAATTTGCGGCATTACCATTCAATACTGGAATAAAGACATCAACATTGCCGTCTGGATATCTGTATTTCTTGTCATCATCATCATTGTCAACGTCTTTGGAGCTATTGGCTATGCCGAAGAGGAATACTGGTCTGCAGTCTTCAAGCTCAGCGCAACAGTCATTTTCATGATCATTGCTCTGGTCCTCGTGCTCGGCGGCGGGCCTTCCGGGGGAAGATATGACCATTACTGGGGCGCGAGGCTTTGGTACGACCCCGGCGCATTTGCTAATGGGTTTAAAGGCTTTTGCTCCGTTTTTGTCACCGCTGCGTTTTCGTTTTCCGGCACGGAGCTCGTCGGTCTAGCTGCTGCCGAGACAAAGAACCCCCTCAAGTCACTCCCCAGCGCCATCAAGCAAATCTTCTGGCGCATCACACTCTTTTACATTCTTGGGTTATTCTTTGTTGGTCTCTTGATTCCGTATACTGACCAAGAATTGCTGAATGCTGGTGCATACAATGACCCGCATGCTTCGCCTTTTGTCCTCGTCGGAAAATACGCTGGCCTGAAAGGCTTTGACCATTTCATGAACATCACTATCCTGGTCTCAGTGCTGTCGATCAGTGTTTCTAGTGTTTATGGCGGATCTCGAACACTCACCGCCTTGGCCCAGCAAGGCTATGCTCCGAGGTGGTTCACCTACATCGACAAGTCTGGGAGGCCCCTCTTCTCCGTCATTGCCATTATTGTCTGCGGTGTGATTGCATATGTCAGTTTGAGTGCTACCGGACCCGTGGTATTCTCCTGGCTGCAGTCGATTTCAGGCCTTGCTGCCCTCTTTACCTGGGGATCGGTGTGTCTTGCCCACATTCGCTTCAGACACGCATGGAAGCACCAAGGCCACACGGTTGACGAGATTCCATTTCGTGCCGCCGGAGGTCTCTGGGGCTCCTATCTTGGACTGTTTCTGAACATTATCGTCTTGATTGCTCAGGTAAAGCTCTCTGCTCTCAGTTGAATGTTGAAAGTACTAATGCGTGCCCAGTTTTACACTGCGGTGGCTGCACCCATCGGCAAGTCCGGCGTCGGTACGGCTGAATCCTTTTTCAGATCATATTTAGCTGCACCGGTCATTCTGTTCTTCTGGGCGATCGGATACCTATGGAAACGCGAGGGCTGGCTTAAAATGTCGCAAATTGATGTTGACACTGGCCGTCGTGAATTAGACTGGGAGGAGATTAATGCATACCGTGCGCAAGTTGCAGCTTGGCCCAGGTGGAGGCGCATTGTACATATGTTCTTCTAGAATATGTAGGTCCGGGGGGGTGTCTGGTCATGTAATAGGCAGTCGGAGTTTGTCAATACCACGTTTTCCACTCGTCCTCGCTTCTAGTTAGAGTCAGGTGCAGTAGTGATGCTTCAAGTACACCAACTAGGGTGAAAATTCGCGGATAGGACCGCAGAGAAACAACAGACGGAGGTCAGCTACGCCTGGCCTTCACATGCACGCTAGTATGGATGGAGCGAAGAACCAAACAACGATAGCTCGGTCAGAGCAAGACTTAAATGCATTTTAATACATGATATGAATGATATGTCCTACGCTATTGCCGCTGCTTCATCTATTTGACAGCGTCTTGGTCATAGAAGAGATCGCATGCGTGAGGATGCTGAAGACAGTACTTTGGTACCAGCGCAGTTGCCCCAATACCATTGGCGACGAGGTACTCTCTAAAGTTGAGAATACGCTGCGTGAAAGAAGTGGTGCGCTTCTTGCCCGTCTTTGGGTCTCTGTTACCCGACCAGACGAGCTCACCGAGGGCGGCGGCTCGAGGCCACATTTTGCCGCTGATGATGGTGTCATCGACCTGCTCTGACCAAAGAGGGGCAGAAGCACCAATGATGTGCTTGGATTGTGCCGCGGTCAGATTCTTAGCAAAGTCATAGTCGTAGATGCGTTGCCAAGTCTTGTAAGGAGCGCACCAAGAACCGCCATTGCCGCCGTAGTTGAACGAGGTGGTGGCCGCAGTGGGATCAGGGTTCTCCTGAACGTTGTAACGGGCATCGTTGGTAACGTAGCCGCCGAAGCCGCAGTCGAGGTAGAGGAAGTCGGCGCTGGAAACAATAACATCATAGCCAGCCGCGGTCAGTTTGCCAATGTTGGTGATGCCATTGTTCCAGGATTGCATAATGACGTTTTTGGAGACGTTCTTTGCAGCGGCATCTGGGGACAGAACAACGTCTTCCCACATGATGATACGGCGGTCCTTCTTGCCCGTGTTATTCTTGCTGGTGAAGATGGGCATGGCCGTATTGACCCAGTGCTGGTTGAGGTCAAAGTAGGTTCGGCTAGAGTCTGCAGCAAACCAGTCACGAATAGTCTTGCTAAAGTTGAAGCAGCCGGTCTGAAGCTCATCGCCACCAACATGGAAAAAGTCATCGGTGAATCGGTGAGAGAGCTCCGAGTAGACCTTTTCTACCGCCTTGTAAGTTTTGGGGTTGAGAACATCGAGCTGACCAGGGTTAGGCTGCACGGCAGTGTGAAGGGGCCAGTTGTCATTGGACCACCAGCTGTTCTGGCAAGTGACGATATCGTTGTCGTATTGTTGCCATCCCAAAGCGGAGTGGCCGGGCATGTCGATCTCGGGCACAACACGTACACCGCGGGCGCGCGCGTATGCGATGAGGTCATTAACATCCTGTGCAGAATATATCTCCCGCTCGGAATAGGCGTCCTTGGTAAAGTCGGGAAAAGCCTCGAGACGGATAGGCCAGGACTGGGCGTCAGTGATGTGCCAGTGGAGAATATTCATCTTGGACAGGGCAAGTCCGTCGATCTGCTCTTGTAGCTTTTTCACAGAAATGAAGTTGCGGCCAGTATCAACCATGACACCGCGGTAAGGGTAATTTGGGTGATCCTTGATTTCGACAGGTTGTTCAACAATAAGACCACCGTGACCGTCGGAAATAATCATCTGCTGCAGAGTGGTGAAGGCGTGAAGAGCGCCCCAGGATGTCTTGGCAGTGATTTGGACCTGGGAAGAAGACGAGGCGATGTTTAATGTGTAGCTTTCATCCACACCGTGCTTGAGATCGGCCTCCCAGTCCTCAATCTGTACGCTAATCTCATTGAGCCATGGTGAGTTTTGATTGGCGGATGCGGAAGCTGATGCTGCTGCATCACCAGCCTGCGCTTCAGCTCGCTTGCTGTTGCTCGAGGTGTTTCGACCAGGAAAGGGTTCAAACTTGGGGATAGGCTGCTCAATTGCCTGAGGAACCCAACGAATGGTTCTTATGGCCTTGTGAGCGCGATTCCACGCTTCACTGACGATTCTGACATTGTCCTGAGTGCCCCAACTGGCGTTGGCGGCACGAAGCGACAGGTACCCGACGGGAATGGCGCCCGAGGAGCCCCAGGTGATTTCCTGGGGCGCCGGCAGTGGGTTCACCTTGACGGCAGCCCCAAGTTGGCTGGCAGTGGCCAGCCAAAGCAGCAAACCAGAGGACAATGACTGAGAACGCATCTTGAAAAAGAAAGAATGCAAGAGGCGAGGAAGATATTCACATTGGGCGTACAGTCCAAGACAAGACGGGATGCTTGCTGATCGTCGGGCACCTGCCTACTTTTTGTATGCAAATGCGCTGGAGAGACAGTGGGGGGGCTACCAGAGCGCTAAAACTGACAAACTGGGGCGACCATCAACGGTTGCATTCTTGGGCAATGAATAAAGATTGAATACTGCTACCATGGTGGCCCTCCCGCAAGCTCTTGACTATGCTAACAGGGCTAAAGACGATCAAGTCATGCAGGAGTGTCGCAATGCAACCCAACTATCCGTACCTTGTCACTTGTCAATGCTGGTGGATGGGGAGAAATTGGATGCCGAGTGCACCTTGTGCCGTTCTTTTTGAAAGGCTAATCAATGCCCCTCCCTGGTGTGCTGCCGTGTGCATGGAGACGGTTCATCTAAGTCACACAGACCTACAAGGCACAGTAAAATTTCAGGGTATTAGCATTACGTTTCTATTGTATATTGCAACTTTAACAGCGCTCATAATCTTTTGATATATATTTATTCGCCCGCTAAAAGACCGACTCTGGTTATACTATTAACCGGTGTGCAGAGGCAGCTTCATCTACATTAGGTATTTTGTCTATCAATGGTCGCGACCGTAACCTGATAGGCGGCAGGCCGGGCGGCTTAGCTTCACCTTGGCACTGTAACTGTGGCGTGGAGCAGCTGAGATGAACCAGACAAATTTGTCTCGGCCAAACAACCAGGCCAGCGCCACCCGGAAGCTCCCAGCATAAATTTAAGCAGCAATGGTGTTGTAACAACACCACACTACGGTGGCGGCGATGCTAGCTAAATTATACACTAGCCGCTAGCTTTCCAAGCCTGGCAGCTAGAAACTCCAGACTGAATATCCAAAAGAACCGCGCAGCCTGGCCAGCTGCGTGCTACGTTACCCCCCTTCGATTCGGGAGTTTTGACAAGATCATGTGCCAGCCATCCTGCATCGGCTCGATTGCTGCCACGACGTCACATACATGCTGCATGCGCCACCCGTCCATCGAAATCTAGGGTCAAGGGCGGATAAAGGTCCATGAACATGGTAACAGCGGCTGAGGATGAAATTCACCCACCGCCTAGAACTTTTCTAGTTGGGTAGATTCACTTTTTATTGTGGCACGGAATCGTCCTCGGATCCCATGGCTGTTCAAACGAGAATATGCTGGTTGATCCATGCAATAATGGTACATCACCCACCCTGTGCCTGGCCTGGGGTTTCAACCAAAGGAAGGATTCCACAACGAGGACATGAGCTGGAGATGGAATGTCCCGCATGCTCGCCAGCGTTGTGCAGTCTCGCGTTTTGTTCAAGATGGGGCAATTGTAGATAAATTGGAAGAACCGTCGGTCGACTTTAATCTACTTGTATAAATTTCTTGACGTTGCATCAAGCCACTAAACATAATTTATATCAAGTAGAAATTACGGAACATCGCTATACCACTCAATCACTCCAACACTGCAGTGGAGCAGGGCTCCCCTCACCTAGCTTGGCTGCTAGGTACCCCGCATAGCCAGCAGCGCTTGCTCTTCTGGTAGCGTTTCACCAAAACAAAGCTCTGTACTTCGTAGTGATCAAAGACTACTGCTACGCGACATGTCTACTTTGAGCGCAGAATGGATCAACACGATCCGCCAAGCTGTGGATAATAATCTCGCATCAATATCAAAGATTAATTCCCAGGTACGCAGTCTCTCAATTGAAACGCAACCGCTTGCTGATGTGGTAGAGTCAAGATTCACAGCGAACCAGAGCTCGCATACGAGGAACACAAAGCCCACGCCAACTTTGTTTCTGTTTTGACGTCGCTTGGCTTTCAACTAACTCCACAGGCCTACGGTGTAGCTACCGCTTTTTCAGCCGAGTACGGCTCGGGCGGGCGCTTAGTTGTGTTCAATGCAGAATATGATGCACTGCCCGGAATAGGCCACGCGTGCGGTCACAACCTGATTGCCTCTGCGAGCTTTGCGGCTTTTCTAGGCGTGGCTGCCGTTTTGAAGCAGACGTCGGCGCCGGGCAGAGTGCGACTGCTGGGCACTCCTGCAGAAGAAGGCGGCGGCGGCAAGATCCATCTCATCAACAATGGTGCCTACCGTGATGCTGCTGCTTGTCTCATGACGCACCCGGGTCCCCAATATCTCCTATCCGGAAATGTTACTGGCGTTGCCGCTGTCAAGATGCTTGCCAATGTCAAATGGCGAGTCATGTTTAGCGGGCAGACTGCGCACGCGGCCATGGAGCCCTGGAATGGCCTGAATGCCCTGGATGCCGTTTGCTTGTCATACAATGCAATCTCTATGCTAAGACAGCAAATTCGACCTCATGAGAGAATACATGGTGTTATAAAAGAAGGTGGTGATCGCCCGAATGTCATTCCTGCATCGACCAGTGTCGAATACTATGGTAAGTGGTTTAATACCTCGCTTTGTACGGATTAGATTTGTGGCTCTAACACGTCGCTTTTTAGTACGCAGCGACACCTTGGCCGCTGCCGAGCGGTTGTGGAAGCGTGTTCGCTTGTGTTTCGAAGGTGCCGCCACTGCTACAGGTTGCCAGGTACGATATGAGCCTACGAATTCTTATGCGGATCTGCGATCTTCCATGGTACTCTGCAAAGAATTTGTCGCCACACTCCCTCAAGGCACAGTTTCTCTAGACGAGCCTGCCGACTTTCTCGCTGGCTCCACTGACATGGGCAATGTTACTTATGAGTGCCCTGGCTTCCATGGCGCTTTCGGAATCGACACGGAAAGGGGGCAAGGAAACCATACCAGACCATTTGCCGACGCCTCTGGTCTGGCAAAGTCCTTCGATCGGGCTGTAGAGTGGGGAAAAAGCATGGCCATAGTAGGATACCGTGTCCTGTCTGATGACGACTTCAATCAGGCAGTTCAAGAGGATTGGAAAGCAGACATGAAACGCGCGGCATTGTAAAATAGTCATAGTCTACATCGATTGCTGCGCTGCGCTGCACGGGAAAATTCATATTTGCACGAAAAGCGACACGGAAGAAAAACGATTTGGAGAGGAGTTGGAGGATGTATTCGGGTCTGACCTTGTGATACAATCATGGCGTTATTGTGGTGTTGACTGCTGCTTTCTGGGCTTTCGAGTCAATGAGGCAAAGAACCGCGAGACTCCACGTTTGGCAAGAGTAGCTAATTTAAAAGGCAGCAAGAGATACTTGGCAACCGTTTCGAATACCCACAAAGAATCAGCCACAATCTCCTTGAGCGCCCACTCCAGTGGGAATGATCTTCTAGGCTTGGCCTGTACAACCGTTGCTTTTGACCCTGGAAAGTGCCCAGGTCCTTGCCGGCCGTTGGGTTGCACCAACAGGTGATGGTCTTCGTGCTCACGCGCTCGCACGCTGTCCTTTGTGAGCTTCTCACGCAGAAGCGTGCGTTCCGCTTCTGGCAAGTCCTTCCACCAATGATCCACCGTCGAATACATGTATTCCTGTATTTGAGACCTGTCCTTGACGAATGCTGGGTGATGCATGATTGTGAGAATTTCGTCAATAACCTTGTCGGCATCCGAGTCAGTGTTGTCCCAACACTTGACGATTTGTTGTGTTGTCCAATTCGTAGTCACGGTTGCAATAAGCCCTGCTGGTCTGTTGAGAACATTGCAGAAGTGGTCCTTGGATAGATCGGAGTGGCTAGGGTCCGAGGCGGACGAGTCTTGATCAAAGACGGCTGCTGAGCCAGAAGACGCTGCTTCCTTTTCTACCCTAGCCTTGGCTGCTCGCAGTGTAGCCCGCAATTCTTTGACAGAAGATTCGATGACGATGCGCATGGCCTTGAAGACTAATTGATTGGTCAGGTCGCTCATTTCGGAGCTTGAATTTCCAGATAATTCCTGGTCATCGCCGCTGGCGACCTCTTTCAGCCACTTCTTCATTCGGTCATGAAAGAAGAAGAGGGGCTCAAGAGCCTGCCAAACAAGGGAGGGATCAATAGAAGGTTTCGACTTGGTGGTGTCAACAGAAGAGTTATCGTTATCATCATCAACGACGTCCTCATCATCGGATGAAGTAGGTGACTCTGGTTTGAGTTTTTGTAGTACCATGTGAACCGTGTTTAGCTGGTTGACGAGGGCGTTGTTCTCTGTTGAGAATGAGAATGTTTGAATCGAGGCAATCCCGGTCTCTATCGCATCAAATAGTTGATCGAAAGCTGTAGCGCCGAAGCCAAGATGGGTCTGTACCTGGTTCAGCGACCCTTGGGACTGTAGGATCGCCATATCATCGGCTTCTCCAAGCAGGCTGTGAAAGATGTCGAGCATGCCGAAAGTGCCCGTGACGAGAGGGGCCACCTTGCGGTCGCTCTGAAGACTTGACGGGAGCGGCACACGGCAGGCATCGCCAACAAAGGCAAAGACGTCTTCCTCACCAAGCTCCTGTAGACAAAGTTCGATGTAGTTGCTATGCGCCGCAAAATCCTCGAGCGTATGAAGTGCAGCTCCTAGGTGTATAAAAGATTCCTTTTGCGCGGCATGGTCGCCATTCCTGCCGCGACGGCCGAGGTCGATACACTTGCTGAGCTGGTCACGGATATAGTCGGAAGACGTCTCCCACGAGTTGCCAGCATTTGCAATGTAATTTTTCATGCCAGTTTCCGGATCGAATTCGAGCTCGACGGGATCCACGGGACCTCTGAGTCGAGGATCAATTGATTGGGCGTTGTCGCTGTAGCCGCAAGGATTGTCAATGTGCTCGACGTGTCTGTAGCAGCCAAGCCTTTCTCTCGTAACGTCAAATTCGTCGGTCGCATATCCGAATTCCATCATGGCCAATATGGAGACAATGGCGCGAAGGATCGACTCGGGGATATTCTCCAAACAAGTTGCATCCACAACCTGCGAGAAGTCGCGCAGCCAGTTGCCAAAATATATTTGCCGCCTCTGCAGCTGAGTGAAGCCAATGTTGGTGACGAGACTTGAAGGCAAGAAGCGCAAAACCTCGACTATGTCGCCATGACGCCAAACGAATTCTTTGAAGTTGCTGCCGTCGGCGACGGAGCCTGCGCCAAACGCCGAGACGCTGGTCGCGAAGCCGAGGACCAGAAACAGCAGCAGAGCTGCCCGACTGGCACCCGACATGTTGGAGGACCAGCTGTGGTTAGAGTCCGCGAGTATTACGGCGTGTGTAACGAGCCTTGTTGCTACGAGACGGCTTGGCGTGAGGAAATCCAAATGTGAAGAAAATCTACGGCCGCGCCTGTATCGGGCTCGCGATGAAAGTCTGATCCACATTTGGAGACCCACCTGCCTTAGCGCCTTTGTCGTCATTGAGTAGTTTTCCTCGACAAACCGAGCTATCGATTTGCAACAATGGCAAGAGCAAATCGGACGAAAGAAGACTTTGGTATTGCGAGAGAGACACTGTATAAAGTGTCATTTATTCATAACTGACAAAACCTCACAGCGTCTGCCACTCTGGTCTATAAGGCATGTTGCAGCCCCCGACTAGGGATCGTGGTATCCATCGCCTGTGCTACGCCGTTTTTTAGACCACTGCTCGAGCCAATAGCTCTAATTTTGAAACCTAGACTCAATTGACGAGCCCATCTCCGTATTCTGCACTGCCGAACAATAATCCAAGAGGTGTGCTGGTATTAATCGCGATGTTCAATGATTGCTCCGTCACCAAAATCGATAACGTGCAGGGGAAAGTGGGTACATATAGCTCCTCTTTTCCGACAGGGGTTATCAGAGGGACAAGGAACAAGAAAAAGCTTCCGAGCTTGCAGCCTATCAGCGTAATCAATCTCTGTTCATTCACACGCAGTGTGCTCGTCGGTTGCCCATGATGTCTCTGAGAGTGATATCGAGTCGTTTACTTTATTATAAAAGTTGGAAAGAGAAAATACAGGACAATAGACAAAATTGCACCACTAATCTGGAACCACGTCAGCCTCCCGCAAATCTGCTCGATTTGGTCGCAACGCCCGCCAGCTGAACAAGCAAGCCAGCCATTTAGGCCCATTCACTTCACTTGATGCGCAGCTGTCGCTGTATAAAAGGCACACCCAAGCGCACTATCAACAAAGGTAGGTAGGCATACTTTCAACACATTATTTCTTCATTTTTGCGCCCCCAAAAATCCAACATCAATGCTACCCCGACTCATTTCAATCTCTGCTCTGCTGGCGTCAGCGCTTACACCGAGCCTGGCCCAGAGCATCGCTGGTGTCGACAAGCGTTGCACAGCACCGAGCCAGTACTGCGGCAACGGCGCTGTCTGCTGTCCTGGCTCAGCCTGCAGCTTATCCGGCTACTGTACACTTTACGGTACCGCAGGCCAATACTGTGGTAACGCCGTGCCGTGCGCGTCTGGCTTGGATTGTAGCACAGCTGGCTATTGCACACCTTATGGCAAAAGAGGCGACTACTGCGGTAATGCTGTACGATGCGTCGCTGGCTTGAATTGTAACTGGAAAGGTTACTGTGCCTGATTAAATCAGGCGTGGGGGAAAGGTGGTGCTCAAATGCTGTCAATCATGCTGGCAATGACAAAGCTGCGCCAGGCCGCATTACAAATTCAAGTCGCATCTACGGATTACGTGACATTGTTCATATATAGGATTCTAGGAAGCACCGAGCCTGACAATTGAAGATCAATGTATATAAAATCACTATAGTTTTCAGTAGAAATCTCGCTGTAGTTACGGGTTTCCCACATGGCGCTTACAATTTTTTAGCCGTTGAACCGGCTAATGCCATCTATCAGTGTTCTGCAACCGTCGCCTCGCCATGTTTCGTCAACTGTCGTTGCCAGGAATACTTTCATCACAAATCACTGATCAAGGTAAACGAGAAAAGGCCCCGCTCGTGTTTCGCATTAAAAGCCTGAAGGTATCTTGTAACTCATGATTCCTTATCCTTTTAGCGTTGGCGAATTCCCAAAGCAGGCTCTATGCTTTGCTGACGTGCACCATTGACAAGCAAGTAAGCATAATAAGCTTTGCCTTGGATTGCCTCGTGGTAGTCTCAAATTTAGTCGATTTGCTCTCTTAATATTCAGGGTCGTTGATCATCTCTTGATTCCAACGCTCCCAACGCTAGGGCAAGCAAGTCTAACGACTATTTATTACTGATCAAGTCTTGATCCAGCCGGACTTTGTTTAGGCTGGCCGACGGGTGATGAAGACTTTCTGACTCCTGCACAAAGCACAGTATGGGATATCATAATTAGAAAAATATGCCAACAACATACTGTTCATAAGTCTCAATATTTCAAAGGATTTTTTAACCCTCTTTAGCTAACAAGAGCCGAATCTCGGGCGGCCAGGGCGGCGTTTTTTTGTCACCATTTGGCTGGGCGCCACCAGGTGGTCTCTTCCTATTTGTGCGTCAGTGGCTTATTCAAGCGGCTGACATGCTCTTGAATGTGCCCCATAAGCCCACAAGCCGACTTGGCACCATCCACTCAGGTCGCTGGAAATACTGCTGCCTGCAAACGATTTGGTTTTTTCGTCCGGCCGCGCGCATGACCGGCTTAGGATCTGCCACCATTCATTAAACCATGCGAACTAGGTAGAAGGCGGATAGAAACTACAGTTACTAGTTAGCCGATGCAAGTCATGCGGGCATTTGGATTATGCTGCCATCAACTCCCAACTGTTTGTTTCTTGGCCGTATTTCGCATACGACTACCGGTTCCGGTACCACCTCAGGCTCTACGCCACATGCAGAATCCGTTACAGCGACATTACGATGTGGCACACTTGAATCGTACGAATGATATCTCCCCAGCAGATGGCTGGGTGCTTCTTACAGCATATTCATGGAGAATTCTGAGCTACTCGCTGACGCTGTGGAGATAAGGCTAGTCGTAGTGTTGCCCTCTCCACCTCCGCATTACAGCTCAGCAACCCCGTCCTTGGAGCGGTGGAGTCGACTCTTCAGCAGTCATTACCTTAATATTCTGTTCTTCAGGAAACAGACGTGTGGCATCCAGAAGCCGGACCCTAAGAGGTCAGGCTGCATTCGTCATAAATAGCTCGGATCCCCCAGACTTTACTCGACCTGGTAGCTTACCACACTTGTTTTCCCCAGTATTCGTCTTCTGCCCTTGTAGACTCACTGCAGACATGGAAAAAAAGATCTCTATTGACTCCCCAGACTCACCTTCTGCGGAGCATGTTCCCGAGGACAAGCTTCGCCGAGAAGAGTTGGACCAGGAGACTGGTGGCCGCCGCCAGTCCGTCGCCCACAACATTATTCAGAATCCTCTCAAGGTACGGATACGTCGACTCGTAAAGCACATTTGATAATTATTTCATCACTAACATCATTTAGCGCAAATCCGAGCAGGATGTCGTTCTGGAAGCGGAGCAGTGGGCAACCTCACATGGCATGGAACAACATGCGAGCTTGTTTGGACGCGCTGCTCTCGTTGCACGAGATCCCGACAACTTTGAACTAATGTCGGAATTACCTGATAGCGAGCGACAGGCTCTCATCTATGAGAGAGATCACAAGTGGCATGGCCCAAAGATGCTATGGTACTCCATCAGTCTCTGCGCCATCGGCGCGGCCACCCAAGGATGGGACCAAACCGGAGCCAATGGCGCAAATCTTTCCTTCCCAGAAGAGTTCAACTTGACAGGCGAAGGGAGGGATGAATGGATTGTTGGACTTATCAACTCCATCATCTTTCTCACAGCTGGTCTGATGTACGTGCTGCAGTCTCGATTGATCCTTATTCACCTTGCACGACGCTCATGTCACTGACCTTGCTTTTACAGCGGCGCATTCATCGTTGATCCGCTCAATCACTATCTCGGCCGAAGAGGTGAGATTTTTCTTACTGCCGCCTGCCTTACTGCGACACCGATCGGCTCGGCATTTGCGACAAATTGGCAAGGCCTTTTCTGGGCCCGATTCATTATGGGTATTGGCATTGGCGCCAAGAATGCAACAGTCCCGATCTATTCGGCCGAAATGGCGCCACACAGGATCCGTGGCGCTCTGGTCATGTTCTGGCAGCTGTGGGTTGTCGTTGGTAAGTTTTGCGTCAACAAATACTCTTCCCCAGAAACCCTAAAACCGTATACTTATCGAAAGTATATTAATCGATCAAAGGTATTTTCTTGGGCTTTGTTGCCAATATTGTCGTCAAAGACGTTGGCAAGATTGCATGGCGCCTCCAATTCGGCTCCGCATTTATTCCTTCTTTCCTCCTCCTCATTGGTATATTTTTCTGTCCTGAGTCTCCTCGCTGGCTCATGAAGCATGGCAAATTCGCCAAGGGCTTCAGGTCAATGCAGCATCTGAGAGCCCATGATATCATCGCCGCCAGAGACTATTACTACTCGTATGTCAACTACGAGGAGGAGAAAAAGGCTGCCAGAGGTGCTGGCTACCTTGCCCGCCTCAAAGACTGTTTTGTTGTCCCGAGGATTCGAAGAGCCAATTACGGAGCTTCTACGGTGATGCTGGCGCAACAAATGTGCGGAATAAATAGTATGAGACCCTGACCCTGTTTTACACATGACTTACACAGCAAGCCCATGGGAAACCGTATATCTATCATCAGTCCTGACCAGATTTCTAGTCATCTCATTCTATAGTTCCTCCATCTTCACAAGTGTTGGGTATACGGCAACTGAAGCGCTGTATGCCTCATTAGGATACGGGGCAGTTCAAGTCGTCTCGACCATTCCCACGCTCTTTCTTATTGACACCAAAGGCCGTCGCACACTAACAATGATTGTAAGATGCATGTCAGGCGTTCCATGGACCAGTACGCTAATAACTGACAGACATTTCCTCTGATGTGTATCTTTCTTCTCGCTGCTGGCCTTTCACTTCTGCCCAACGGAGCATACCATATTGCGCCACAGGCCGCTGACCAAAACCCCGCACACGATATGAGGCCAAAGGGCGCTAGAATTGGTCCCGTCGTTCTGTAAGTCGACGGACAGGGAAAATTGACTTGTACTAATCGCTGACGAACCATCATAGCTTCGTTTATCTGTTCACTATATGCTATTCTCTAGGAGAGGGCCCTGTGGCTTTCCAATACTCCGCAGAGGTATTCCCGACAATCCAGCGTGAGCAGGGAATGGCCTGGGCAGTGTGCATCAATAACACGTTCGGTGAGTACCTAATGACACATTTCAAGGCTAGCCAGTCAATTAATTCCTCTCCGACACAGCCGGTATTCTGGGCCTGACCTTTCCACGAATGAAGACTGTCATGACATCAACCGGTGCCTGTAAGTCGCATCAGCTCTTTCACACAAGGTGGCTAAACTAATGGCCAAAAGTTGGCTTCTACGCCGGTCTGAACCTAATCGCATGGTTCATGATCTTTTGCTTTGTTCGCGAGACAAAGCAGCTTACATTAGAGGAGATTGATCGTGAGTTGCCACCTAGCAGGGTACCCGAAAAGTGGCTAACGAGATTTTTAACTATTGCAGAGGTTTTCTCAGTTCCGACTAAAACGTTTCTACGCTACGAGTTGAAAGAACAAGTTCCGTGGTTTATCAAGCGGTACATTTTTTTCCAGAACATTCCTCGCCCGCCTCCGGTCTTTGAGAGGGAAGGCAAGACAGATGGCATCTGAGCAAGATATCTTCTATCAGACATCTTCCCTTATATAATTCGATTCAATGCAACTTGCAATGTAACTATGATATAAGTTTATTCATCTTGGAAGTATTCATTACTATCAATTTTTGTCCGGCGACTACAATGACAGAGACTACCAGTCTAACAACCACTGCTCGACGACTTTAGTGCTTGTTTCGCCTAGTAGGCTGCCGCATAGCCATTCGCTTATATGACGCAGCTGTGCTGATTCTAGCTCGTTTGCCCCAAATGATAAGACCAAGAGGCCCGGCAAGAATAAGAACCGTGAGGACAGATATGAGGATGTGCGTGTCCCGGATTCCCATGCCGTCTAGCCAGGGGGTCAAGGCAAATAAAATGCCGACTGTGAGCAAGTTTCGAATAAGGGTGACGCCAACGAGGGCATTTCCAATGACCTGGAGAATTAGCAACTACAAGTCTGCCGTGGACCGTCGTAACTCACGTCGTGGTAACAGTCCATAGCGTATGCCAATGAAACAATGCCACCTGCAGTGAGACAAAATCCGTACAGACCAAAACCCACAGCTAGAAGCGGCCAGGGGGCGCCCTAAAAAAGTTAGAGACAGGAATGAGTGACAGAAAAACGGGAAGGGTGGCAGCTTACAGAGTCAAGTCCCAGTCCAAACATGAGGACGCCGGCAGGGGCAATGACGGCCAGTGGAAGTATCATCCACAAACGCATTTCCGGCTCATATACTCCATGGTTGCGGTGTGCAAGCCATAGAATCAACTTGTCATTTAAATAGCCTCCGTATAGAACACCTGGAATCGATGCAACAAAAGGTGCAATATTCATCAACCCTATTCCAATCGACGTGAAGTTGTAGGGCGGATCAAACATATATGTCGCTTGCACGGAGATGAGAACGGCGAACCAGGCGAGCAGTACGCCGTAAGCTATTGCCGTGTATGTGATGGCTGGAAAGGTAACGAGAATGATGAGCGGCTCATACACATCGTGCAAAATCGATCCCTCAGTTACCGCAAAAAAGGCGAGTCGTTGTCGAAACGACCTGACGGGAATTGACGTATCAATCTTAATTTGCCCTTCGCTCCCCCTGAGCCCAGTCTCCCGCACCTCTGCTTCGGAGTCGAGGGTGTTGGCGACTAGGCTTTGTGTTGTTCCTCCGGACCGCCATTCGGTATACACGTACTTGGTCTCCTCGAAGAAAAAAAGAACTAGTATCACGTTGATGCCGAATAGGACCGTGCACCACCACCAAACCCATCGCCATCCCTCGCTCTCGACGATGTAACCAGAGGCTACGGGTCCGAGATAGGCACCAGTGAAGGTGGCTAGCAGCGCGAGGCCATTGACAGTTGCGTGGTGGTGAATGAAAAACAAATCAGCAATGGTGATTTGGACAATCGTTTCACTGATGGCACCGCCAATTCCAGAAACGACATTGCTGCCGTACAAGTCGCCCACGGTATTCGTGCGCGCCGACCAAATGCACGACACAAACTGGAGTACTGTGCTAAATAAGTAGACTGGGCGCCGACCAATCTTGTGGACGAGCGGAATAAAGGCGATACAGCCAAGCGCAAGTCCTAGATAATTGGCAGCTGTGGAACCATTGAGAGTGTCTTCGTTGAATCCCAACTCAACAGAGTACTGGTCCCAGGCGGTGAATCCGACGTCGAGCTGAACAAAAGTGAGCAACGTATATAGGCATACGAGCGAAAAGTTGACCGCCTTGCGTGAGCCGGACCAGTTCAGAGGATCGTTTGGGTCAGATGTTGGCGTTGGGTGAAGAATCAACTTCTTGCAGTCGCCTGTATTGTCAATAAATCATCAAGCCCAGTACCCATCCAAAATCTCACCTTCTTCAAACTTCACAGTGCCTGGGGGCAAACTGGCGGTCTCACCCGCGAGGGGCAGCGACATGCTGGAGAATGGCGCGCGACTTCACCCGCTTGAAAATGAGCAAGCATTTGTTATGAGTCAAGATATATCACAGGCCGGAAGGGACTGCCTGGATGGCACAAGACATCGTCACCAGCGAAATCAAGGAAATAGCGCTCGGTCGCCTTGTCTCGTGCCGTCATCAGCGTGTGGCTGGAATTATCTGCCCGTTGCCGACGCTTCCGGGCTTGGTTTAGTTTTAGTGGCTGGCTGGTTGGACAGGTGCCCACATCAGCCATGCGACTTTGGAATCTTCTGTGCGGTGGTGGGCATGGAGTGAATTTTGGACCAAAGACAGGTGTTCATTATTGCAGGCAGGTTCCGCCTCACTGATGATGACCGAACCTTGAAACCCACGATATAAAGGACACTATGAGCCAAACCGCGACGCTCTTCATGCTTCACCCTTGGTGGATACTGGTGACTGTCAAAGATGAAGAACAAGAATCGTGTGAAGCCGCGCTGGGCTAGCCTCCGTCTCGGTCGGTGATACGCATGTTGTCAGGTGTCAGGCAGATGAAGAATCATACGCCTGCTTTTTGGTGTAACAGGTAACGAACCCAGAGAGATCGCATCCCATTTTAGGACTCTATTAGCTAGTAGGTAAACGTATACCATGTATACTTGAGGGTACACCTATATCGCTATTATAAACTACTAAACTATTTATAATTAAGATTATAATTATAATCAAGATTATTAACCTTTTTCTATCTGAAATGATAATATTAAAAAATATATAAATTATACTCTATATTAATATATTATATTTTTAAAAAAGTATAAATAATATTTATATTATTAAGATTTATAAAATACTTAATATTTTATCTAAGTTTATATTATATTTATCAATATATATGTATATA
>JAPFUP010000051.1:0-20238 GCA_030780425.1 Beauveria varroae | reverse complement strand
GCGTCAAAGAAAGCCCAATTTTCTCGGCAAGCATTGGAATCCACTAATGCGGTAGTCAGCGAGATTCGTTCTGGCGTAGGATATTGCTCCTTACGTCGGCAACTTCGTATGCAGGGCCGCTTCGGCTCGAATTGTTCCTTGAAGAGAAACCTAAATCATAAATGCCAGCCTGCATTGGGTTGCAGCCCTGTCTCAGTGGCAGTAGAACCTGCTGATCAGCTCTCTTCACAAGCGCAGCCCAAACATCTTGTACTGTGGCTGCTGCGTTGACGGTGCGGACATCGTGCCACTCCTCAGGCCCCAAGCATGGCCGTCTGACCGTCGAGGTGGAGACATAAACTTCTAGAAAGGTCCGGCAGTAGCTCTTGGCCGTGTCTCTTCGGTAGCACAGATCAATCCAGACTTGGGACGGGTCAAAGGACATGATTTTTGCGAACCTAGCGAGCGTTAGCCTGATGCCAAGTGCTTGCATACGTACACTTACTCATGCCAGCGCCCCCAAACGCTATTGCGAAATTGCTTTGTTTTGGCGGCTTCGAACTCAACCGGGTCAATAGGGTTGTCTTCGTGCTGCCTCAAGATGTCCAGAGAGAGTGTCAGTAGCTTGGCTGGATCGATATCCCGAGCTCGCGGCCGCACAATGGGCCATGATGCGTTGGCATCGTCACGAGTCATCTTTTGCAGTGATAGATAAGATGAGTGCGAACGACGGCCTCACAGGAATTAGAAGTAGGGAATGAAAAAAGGCGCGCACACCAGGAGGCGAGGAGGGGGGCGCATGCCTATTTAGAGAGAGGTGGCCATGCCACTCGTCACGTTCAGCCGTGGCCCCCTGCTTGCAGGCGCCAGCGATGCAGAGCAAGCGGCGGAGGGGGGGGTGTTGCCTCCATGGCCGTGTCCCAGAGCAGGGGGGGTCCGGCGCTAAGGTGTGTCGATTCTGTAGACCGGCGCCGGCCGCCGGAGGTGTTGCCTTGGCTCTTCGAGCAAACCGTTCCGGACGGTACGGCATTATAGTGGGCCTCGGAGTAAGGCCGGCTAATTGTCGTTCTGGGGGGAAGACGTCCCGTCTGATCTCCGATAGATAATCGCTTGAGCGCCAGATTAGTAGTTGGGTCGGTGACGACCAGCGAACACCGGGTGCTGTACATTTCTTTTTCTTTTTAGCGCCAGATTAGTAGTTGGGTCGGTGACGACCAGCGAACACCGGGTGCTGTACATTTCTTTTTCTTTTTAAAAAAGACCTACTTTTCCTCTTTTTCGTTTTACTACTCTTAGAGCTAATTGGCTTTTACAGACTTCAGTTGTTGTTAACGTCACAGGTCTGCGTTGAGCTACACACCTTGAAAGAGTTAAAACTGCCATTAAAGACGAGACCAGAACAAGAAAGCATTTGTGCTTTTTCAATTTGAGACCGAGATCATATCAGGAAATTCCACGACGCGCCGAATTTCGAATTTGCAGAGTGCCCTGGGTCAGATTAGGTGGCGGGCGGAAAACAGGATTCAACACCAAGAGAGTTTCGTTTTCACACATCGCCCCTCCTCGGTCTTTGGGTTGTTACATGATATGTAAGTGTTGCTCCTTCGTATTTTCAGCCATGGTCTACGACAAGCTTTTTTAGGGCCGAAACGATGAACTATTGAGAGAAAAGGTTGGGAGGTTGTGCAGAGAAGCGTGCCGTGTTCGTGATGAAGTATACCAATCCCGGAGGGGGCTGAAAAAGAGAGAACGAGGCAATCTTGCAGGTAGAGGAGTTGGCCAACTTCTTACGAGATAGTGTTCTGCATGGAATGAGTGTGCCGGTCAGAGTCACAAAATTGGCATAGAGCCCAGAGGTCAGCTCCGGGGGATGCATGTTGGAATGCAGTGGCCTCTCGGTGGAACCTGTCTGATCTCGATGGAGAGCTGCATATTCGTGGGGTAAGTCCTCGGCATATGCAACACTATACCCATCTCTACCTGGAGATCACCTTGAGAAAGCAGGACTTTGACGACTAGAACATTCTTTGCAGGGAAGCATGCTGACAAAGTGCGACGTCGTGCTGATGACACAGTCACTTGCCAAATGAAAGTCTAGCTGGCCAAGCCAGTGAAGAATAAGATGCATTATGAAGACTGGAAACTGATGTAGCTTCGCAGCTTGATAGGCCATCACATAAAGCGCTCCGGGCAACAAAAAGACGGAGGCCATTGCAATTGTGCAGGCTGTCAGTTGATTATTGAAACATGACACAAAGATTAGGCTTGTCTGTCGTTAGTCACTCTCTTTCTTGAGACTTTGACTTTCTCTCTTCTTTGCTTGCCGTCTTTCGGTATTTGCTGCCCTGCTCCACCCGTGGTCTTATGTATCATGTCTATTTGCTAGCCGTGGATGAGTGTCACTTATATGCGCTCAGCCAACGGGGTGCACAAATTGGAGCCCGCAGCATCCCAAAAAATTGATTTCATTGATCAAAGTGGCTATAGGTTGATGGACTTGTTCCGTCTGATAATGTAAAACACGACAATATACACATGTTATTCATGCAACGCCGGTCGGGCCGCGCAACGATTGCCAACTAAAAGCCCCTGAAGCATTTATTTTCAAATCACCTTAAGCAAGCCACATCAAAAGAAGCGAGATATGTACGAAATTAAGCGCTGTCAGCATTGGAGCGAACAAGCATGATCTGCTTCAGTTTTAGCGCACCAACCCACTAGCGCTAGCAGGGGTTCTCGATCACTCGGACCTAGCGCGGGATGGCCTAAAGAGGAAGGTTGCCATCGCCTGACGACAACGCACGTACATGATGTATGGCGGACCGTTTTGTGCGATGCAGCCTTTCAAGATCGGGTGTCCTGAATTGTGTGCGATAAGATGTCGTAGTAAGGCAGACTCTGCTGTCATAGAAGATCTCGGGCGTTGCGTAGTAATATGTGCTACATCATGGTACAGCGCATGACTCATGATGACTTATGTATAGAAAATGGTCCGTCAGGTCGTTGTGCTCAACGCAAATTGCTGTGTCTGTGCTAGCTATGTGAGTGTGCCGCGCGAAGTCTTAGCCCAGCCAGCCACGAAATGGGGCCGTTGCCCGTCAGGATGTGAGGATGACACCCGCCAGGTCATTGATGCGTGCATGGTTCAGAACATTCAGCCCCGTTGCGGTCTAGAGTCAATTTGTGCATTGATGACTGCCGAGGATGGCGACAGGGGCAGCTGTAGCGACAGCAGCGACGACAGCGATGGCGAAAATGACGGCGATGGCGAGAACTATGACGATAACGGAACCTCCAGCGATACTCGAGGCGAGAATGCGTCCACCCGGAAAAACGTAAAACGGACCATCGGCCTTCCGCAAGGCATTGTGGCAGCCCTTTAAGTAGAAACATCGATACAAAGCTTGGCAATTGATGAGTTCGACACGTAATGACTGCAGTTCCAGCGAGCGCTGATGTGTTCTTGTAGTGGACGGCGAGAGACACGGTCGCACATATCAGTCAAAGAGAGTACAAGAAGACGAAAGTCAAGTAATGAGACGAAAGGTCGGCGACGTGATCTGTGCAATCAGGCTGGCCATAATGCGCAAACTTGTCAGGGTGATACAAAAACGGCATAAACTTAGTCGGATATACGGATAGTCAGAGGCAGACTCCCGAATACATCAGACGTTTCGCTTTGGCAACTTGAGCTCCAACTCCAACTATGACTTATATTGCATGCCGTTGCGTCATCATGGTCCATGTGGAATGTAGGCAGTCAAGCAGTCACCAACTCCGCTGCAGTTTCTACGCAGCGAGCCCACCAAAACTACCCCAGCCCAGGATAATACAGACACCGACGGTGAAGCCAGGGTTCCCCGCTCAATCCGCGATCAGCGAGATGCCTGGCTTGCTAGCCTAACGGCTGAAGTTTAGCCCCACACCTGTCATGACGGGGTTTCGGTTCATCGGCCTGGCAATGTGGCCCAAAGGCACATTAGGCGAAGTGGGCGAACTGCTTTTCCAGCTGCGCTATTGATTCAGCGCCTCTTGACGTTGCCGATCTTCCGGTTTTCCTGGACTTTACATCGTCGCAAAAAACCGCCGCATGCTTTGGCCGCATTGAACATCTTTCTCGGTAGTGCAATCTTTGCCCTGCAGATTGGTAGAGCTCTCACCCGCCCTGTCTCAATCAAAAGGTGCGAGGAGCCGAGAAAGGCTAGACTCTATGCGTTTGCGGTCGCAGAATGCATCATATTTCAAAGGACACAGTTGCAGCAAGCTGCTGCTGCTAATCCGTACGTAGATACTGGATGTGGTGCGCTTGATTTGTATTTATGTCAGATAACCTCCCTCGCTAGTAGAAAAAATGACTCCTGTTCAACAGATTACAAATTTTCCTATAGGTACATCGCCCCTCCTTATCGGTACCAGCCTAGCATACGATATTTACCCAACTCACTCAGTATAGTTGTGCTAGTTGCGTAATGCAGAGCGTAAGCCAATATCGCCTGTCTCTCGTATATGCAGGTGTTACATATCGTTCTCAATATCTTGATGGTTGTTGAGTTTCAGACCCATCAATGACTCAGAATATTGTCCTCAGCTGGCACGTTCTACAGCCATTGCTGTAGTATGATCTGATGGAAAAGTATAAATATCTGACACCGGCCTCCAAGAACTTCGCGTCAATAATCACAGTGCACTCGAATAAAAGCAAACAAACGACATCATCAACATGAGGTCGATCGTCGCTATCGCTGTTCTTTCTAGCCTCTCGGCGTTAGCCATAGCCACGCCCATTGAGGCTCGCTCAGATGTCTGTTGGAAGGCGTGCTTTCCGACCGCTCCGAATTGCCCCGCTAATTCGGTAAGTAACATCTCAAATCCACTGGTCTTGTTGAAACAAGCAACTTGCTAATGCAGTCATGTTAAGGAAGCCAAGCAACTTGTAGGTCGAGGTCAATAGAAGGTAATATGGAAACGAGCTAACATCTTGCTAGGGCCAGTGCTGGACCTGCTGCTTGAAAGATTGAATCAGCTCCTATGCGTCGGCCCGCTGCTGAAGAGAGTCACCTGGAGCTAGAAGTCTATACTATCAACAAAGGCACATTGCGATATAAGTTCGGGTAGTTATAGCAGCGAAATATCATCAGTATAAGAAGGTAGCCGGTGGCATTCGCAAGTACTGACCTGCTTGCATGGTATGACTTAATGGGCAACTCAGGCCACATTGTAACGTCGTTACTAATGAGGGAAGTCGCTTTGGGCATGGCTCCAGGTCGGGGCTCTAATAAGTACGGATGTAGAAACTTGACAATTAAAGCACATAGCCCACTTTCTCTATCATATTCTAGTAGAGGGTACCTCACGGACCACCAATTCTATCTGAGTGTGGGATACTGTTAGTGGGCTCGAGCCTTGGTGGTCCCCTTGCTTTTGCTACTTCATCCTATCTTCAATACCGTAGCCGCCGTTTTGTGGACAAATGTTTTCCATGTTCTGTCTTGTGCAGACGTTGGCACCGACTTTTCTGGCGTGAATTTTTTGCGGTCTGGAGAGCTTCTGGTATGTCTAACATTTTTCGGGAGATAAGTAGAATGCACTTCACAAAACAAGACATCACATCGGAAATGCATCAAGGTAGTAAAGCAAAGCAAGTGTAATTCAGATGCCGTCGTGGCCATGGGCAAAGATCAACTAAGCCCGTTCCTAGTAACCATACAAATCAAAAGAAATCGTCAGAACATGTGTCAAGTTTGCTCCGTAGTCGTGGGTGGACCCTGTGTCTATGAACGCCATCAACGTAAATCACCATACGACTGCCTTGAAACAGACAGGACCTAAAGCCCATCATGGCGTCACTCAATCGCTACCCTTGTTGTCATTGAATCCCGTGTCCCTGTTGTCCCTTGAAGCTGCGTAATATGTGAAAAAAAAAAAAGTAAAGAGCGTGCAGATGAGCATTCGCCTAGCAAATGGGTTCCGCGCGGTATGTGGTCAAATATGTACAGCCGAAGATGCAAGTCAATTGCCGTGCCTGTCGTTATGAGGAAGCTAGATCCAGAGAGGAGCGGGGGCTGCAGTGTGCTCAGGGAAAAAAGAGCTGCTGAGGCCATGGACGATGCCTAGGTAGTCGTTGGCACTAAACTTAGAGAGGCAACGGGAGCTGAGGTACATCTCCTCTTCCTCGTCAATGGGCTTGAGTTTGTTGCCAACGCCGTATTCTTCAGCAAGCTCGCTAACCTGAGCAAGCTCCTGGCCGAAAGGATGCGACTCCTTGCTAGGGTTGGCTGGCGGGGTAGCAGGGGCTATCTTTTGCGCAAGAGTAGACGAGGCAGACGAGGCACGTGTAGAAGTGGAAGAGGCACGTGAAAAGGTCAGGCCAGGGCGTGAAGAGGCCGACATATCTGAGTCGCGCGACTGGCGAGAGGAACGCTTGCGAGCGAGGGCTTCGTAGCTGGCCTTCTTAGTGTGCGATGGCGAACGCTTGGGAATGATGGGGGCGGCAGGATCCAAGCTAGTCTGGCCAGCGGTCTGGAAGTAGCAGGACAGATGGTTTGGCTCCGGCGTAGGCGACGCGCAGTCGCGCTCATGGGGAGACACATCAGGGCTGGTGGGAGGCGTGGAATCGGTTGTCATAAAAGTTTCCGTGTCCGAGTCGGGCGTCTTGGAGGAGGCCGAGTTGCTGCGATAAGGACGGGGCAGGTCAGGAGCATTGTATGTGAGAATGTTTGTGGTGTGAATGAGCTCGACGGGAGCAGAAATCTTGGGGCGAGATGGGGGTGTCTTGGTGGTGGTGTTGCTGCGCTTCATAAAGCTCGGAGCCGAGTCGGTATCCAGGCCGAGCTTGCGGCGCGAGGTGGTAAAAGCTCGCGACAGAGACATGGCGAGTCTGTTTTGATGTGTGCAAGTTGGAAGTGAGAAAAAAGATCGCGGCCGGCAAACGGCGGTGGGCAATCAGCTTGTATTATCAACGGATGACCGGTCAGGCCAGCAGGTGAAGTTGTGGAGCGATAGGGTGCAGTAGGCAACCAAGCACGGGTTGTAGTACCTGAGCCTTGTGACCTGGAAGTGAGACGGCGTCGTTCCGCGGAAACGAACAGAACGGAAAGTCCTTGATCAAGTGCTTGTTAGGAAACGTTGCACAGCGCAAAGTGGCACGAAACGGGGCGTCGACCAGAACAGCGTTAATAGATTGGCGGGATCGCAGGAGAAAGTGCAGCAGGTTGTGGTCGTGAACTTCCCAACGCGGAAGGTGACTGGCTGGGCTATCAAGCGGGCAGTGTCGTACTGAGCAGGTGCGGCGGTCAGCACAAAGTTGTGCGGGGAAAAGGGCCGAGCAGGATTGTCAGAGGAAGCGGACGAGGCTGAATATTGACGTTGCTGGGAATCCTGATTCCTAGAAGCTGTATATAAAAGCGAAGAGGAATGATAAAGGGCCAAGCGGCTAAACAAGTGAGACTGGGCGATCTGAAAGTTGCTTTTCTTTCCCTTTCGTCGCAAACTGAAGCGGGATGGCTAAAAGGGAGTAGCGCGGTGGGTGGCTGCGGGCTTTTTTTCCTTGTCCGGGTTGCCTTGTTTTGGCGGTGATAGCGCTGTGTTGGTACCTGGCAGGTGCGGGTGGGTGAAGAAGCTAGCGTCGGCTGTTTGTTTGCTGGGCTAGAACGTTTGTCCGTGGCGAGGTGGCGGAAGAGAAAACTTGACAGGAGACGATACAAAGTGATGGAGCTGGATCAAGGAGTGAATCCGAAGCGAGTCGCAACTTTTGCAGATTTTTCAAATGAGGGCGTAGACACGAGAATTGGGTGCGGCGCAAACAAATGTCGGTGCTGTGATCGGTTTGGCGGCGCTGTGTTGCGTGTTGTGGTAGGCGATGGGTAGGTGGTGCAGTGTGGCGTGTAGCGTAAGGTAAAGGATTGTAGTCGCAGACTAATAAAAGGAGAGAAAGGGCACGTCGTCAATGAAAGGAACGGACGTGAAGAAAGCAGGACGAAACCAGCGTTTTGCAAAAGGAAGAGAGAAAAGGACTGTGTTCTTGCAAAGAATGTGAAGGAAAGAGAAGAAAAGAGTTGGCGAACAGAGGGGGGCAGAGACAATGGAGGGAGGGCGAGATGCAGGAAGGCGTTAGATCCATCCACCAGGAACACCAGCACCAGTCACTCCAAAAAAGAAGGGCACCAGAGGAAACGAGAAACAGGGGACAAGTGCACATTGGAGAACCACACACACACACCCATCACAAAGATGTACATAGATGGCTTGATGGCTTGAATCGGTCTGGTTCGTTGTGCGCGCGGACTCAACACCCACCAAAGGTACAAAGTCCAAGCAGGGAAACACAGCCTATTGGGATGTACACCAGAGTGGTCGACTTTGGGCACCACACCACGAACTGGCAGCCGGTACCTGTCGCTCGCCGTGGGGTCCCACTTGAACCTCACGACCAATCCACCATGGGTCCCAGACACAGCCAATCACTGCTGCGACTCCACCAGTCTAGCCCCAGGGCCCCCAGGGCCCAGGCACCCGAATGGGGCCCTCGCATCGGAAGTCCACTCCTGATAACTCACAACGCCGATTCATCCCTAGAAAGACTTTTTTTTGTCCGTCTGCTCGCTCCTCTTTTTTCCTTTTCCATGGCCTTCTATTACCAGCAAGTACCTCTAGGGCGCCACCATCCGCCAATCAGGTCCGACGCCCGCCTACTGGTACGCCGTAAAGGTGCCACTGGCTGGGGGGTAAATCAGTGTCGTCTACCCCTAGCTGGATGCCAAGCGGCCAATCGCGAATCGGCCTCGCACAAGCAGTGGAGTCTAGCCCTCTGTTGTCTGTTCCTCCCTGTTGCGCGGCCTTTTTGGCCTATCTCGCTGCAAAGGAGACGTACTTGGGAGCCTTTGAACAACCGGCTAAATTATGTTATTGCGAGTGATTGACGGAGCTGGAATTGCTGTGCGGCCCCAACGCTAGCATCAACTCGCACAGAGCAAGACTTCGCTGGGCGCACGCACCGGGCAACAAGGGGAGCGGCCCGAGTCGGGGGGGTGGTCTCTGCTCTTTTTCTCACATGCTGACGGAGGAGCAGAAAAAAATCAATTAAACGCGCAGGTGCTGATGACATGTTCCGATGTTCGATATGCCAGGGTCAGACCACGCCCGCCTTTTACCAGTCCCCCTGTGCAAAGAAAACCCACAGAATTCTTGCCCTGTTTCTCCGAACTCATGCTGGGGACTCGTGAGGTAAAAATTGCTTCAATTGTGGACGTTGATTATTGATGCACGGCGCTTGCAAACTGTAAAACTCGCCCTCGGCCACAAAATGCTCCAATTCCTTGCGCGTCAGCTCCCAGGTACCCTCCGAAACTCTGTTCTACTCCGTAAATAGTTGTTGACGTGTCGCCTCCTCCGGTTCCCGCCTCTTCGCCCTTTGCCTCTCCCCCTTCTTCGGCTTATGCCTTGTCGCATTGGGCTTTTGCTTCTGCTCTCATTGACTGCCGTCGTCCAATGATGCCTTGTCTGTACATATGCGAGCCAGCCCAAAACACGCCCCTGTCCATCGCAGGTTTCAGGTGCCCGACCTTGGCTAGTGCCGAGTGTGGCTTGTACCTTTTGTATGTGAAACTCATACGCATGGTACATGCCCTTTCTTTTGTGTCCAGGCTGCCAGGGTGTTGTGTGTGTGTGTGTGTGCCTGCGTAAGCGCCCTCCAAATCAAGCCCATCCTCCCCGCTCAGCACAAACCAATCGTCTCATCTTCATCGCACACCACTTTAGCTTGGCCTCTTGCTCCCATCGAAAGTTGTTCACCAATCATCACAACCCACCGCGAAGTATCGAGTCCGCGAGACGAGCAAACTCGAGCCATCAAACTCTGTCTTTCCATGTTCAGCGCTCGGACCGCCCCGATTTCCTGTTTGCCCCTCAACCTCCCTGCCCGCGTATCGAAACCTTGCAGACAAATACATATGTATTGTACCGAAAATTGTGGGCAACAACTACTCACAGAACTTACCACGCATTGAAACATATACATGCAGATGCAACGAGTCAGATACACTTGATGGCTTTGCCACGTAACTCTATCGCCCATCGCTGCCTCTGCAGGGACTTGGATTCTGAAAATGGCAGGTAGCCGGGCGAAAAAAAGCAATGAAGGGGTATCCAACATACCCCAGCAGGGTTATACCAATACCGAGGGCAGAAGATACCCCATCCGGCGATCGTCTCCTTTAATAAGGCGGGCGATATTGAATAGTCACGACAGGCTTAATTCTCCAAGCGGGTCGCCCGTCTCGATTTAATGGCGGCAATATTGCCCTATCAGGCGTCTCCATTGACCGTTATGATTGCCCTAAGAATATATCAATGTTGACAGTAGCATAGTAGTAATGGGTCAAGGCCAATATTCTCGACTTCAGCAACAATACGGCAGGCCAGTATGATGAGCCTGCGCATCATCTTCAACTCGCGTAATGAACCATAGCGAGTTTCGCTTGAGATACTCTCCTCGTTGCCGCGTCCGCGTCTTGCATCTCCGTATTCGATGTTCGATGGCATCTTGACTGTACGCTGCCAAAAGAGAAGATCTTTCTCTTCCTCATCATTGTAACTACATCAACAGCAATGCGCTTCTCTTTCGCCGGGGTCTTTTCTTTGAGGGGAAACAAAACTCTTTTTGCCTGCATCTAGGACGCAAGCACTGATAATCTATCCAAGCGCGTACAAGTGGCCTTGATGACCTTTTGCTGTTTTGCAAAAGACAATATGATATCAATCATGATTATCAGATCAGCTGCGTTTGAGGGAACAAGTCGCCATGTCTTTCTCATTTACATGCCGCGACCACGATAAAGTTTTGTCGCATCAATTCTTTGATTACGGGGATTGGGGGGACACTCAAATGATCTGCCAGGCTGCCACGGAGACTGGTGGCTTCTTTTTTATTAATACCCTTGTCTCGCCTATAACAACCTGGCTGTTATAACATTGCCTGCCATCGTTTCCAAATCGCTGCCTAAATTCTGCTGTGGACCCGCCCCTTGCCTGGCAAAGGCAGCAGTATTCTATTTTTATTCGGCATGAACCACTGAAGGCTTTCGCGCGTCAGGGCTCGTGTATGTACAACGAATTGCATCAAGAGTCCCTCTTATCTCTGCTTCAAACATCTGTCTTTTGGTGCCACATTTTCTTCGCCTGTTGTCAGTAGAGCATTGCCGTGACTACTTTGTTCAATTGAGTCCTCGGGCCGCCCGAATACAACCATCGCATCTTGTTTCAAACGGGCGGATCCCGGCCGTCCCCGCCTCGGCGTGACTTCCGTAGGGAGGTGGGCTATGCCGCGCCGCCAATGTGAAACTCGACTTCCTTATTTAACGTGAGACTACTTACCCGAGTCCAGGGTTTCAAGCGACCCTGAATAAGTCTGTTGGCAGAAAGGGGAAGCGGGGATCGCTCAAGGGAGTGCGGATGAAAGTGGTCTCTTCGGACAGTGTCTAATCGCCAAAGGGTAAGTAAATAAAAGCCGTTGTTACCAGGTCGGATGTCTATAACTTGAGATTCCTTTCTCACACATGAACTAGAAAAATCAAGAGAGGGACATGCGTCAATGAAGCACACACTGTTTCTTCCCGAGTTTGCTTGGCTGTTGAGGCCAACATTAAGAGTTTCCTTTGGGGCCTTCTTTTTGCAAGAGATTGCCTCAAGTCTGTACAAGGCTGTCGGACACTTGTCAACTGCTCTTCTTCAATTTGGTGTTGATGTACAAAGCACCAGGGCACACAGACGGCGCGCCCAGCGGTTTGGCCACCTGTGACTCATGACAAAGGCCACTTACACAGAAACCCCCCTCTGGCGTAGCAAGCTACCGTCCTGCCGTCTTCTTGTAAGCTTACCAGAGTCTGATGTCGGATATCTGTATTGAAAATTATGGAGACCATGCCGCTGAAATGGAGTGACGATGTCTGAGCCCCGGTTGATCATGCGACTCGTTTTGACAGCCTTCTAGAAGCCCGAGAACAAAACACTCAATGACTCTGCGATCTTCTGTGTAACTAAACAATATGTTTTTATTGACCCTGCTATATGATATAGTTCCAGTAAGAAGCAGGCTAAATGAGTATAGAGTGGTGAGGAACACCAGCCCCGGTAAGCAGCGACTCGTTCAAGCTGCACAGCCCTACGCGCAGATTTGTTCCAAGATGCCATTTATTTTCCAGAACGAGTATGTCTCGAGCTTGCAAGATGTGCACATCAGCCAAAAGGCTTCTTTTCTCGAGTCTTGGTCACACACACTGGTTGGCGGAGGCTGCGCCATCGGACGCACGTTGCCAAGGCTGGGCTGGAGGGACACGCAGTCATCAACTTCTCGTATGACAGGTGGCTAGTCCAGCCCTCACTCAGCCTTATCAACGCAACGGACAAGTCCCACCACTTTCAACACTATTTTAGCCTGCAAGTCTGAATTTTGGGCGCGCGGATGCTGGAACCGTCTGATCCCGTCACGATTAGATGGCCGACGATCCTGCTAGGATCGAAATTCGATTCCTCGTACCCCACCCGTTTCGTTGCCGGTTCGGGTGACTCGGCCAAGTTGAACACTTTGCTTGTCATTGCCTGAGACTTTTTCGTTGATATCGTCACTTTTAAAATTCGTCTCCGGCGGAATAGCCTCTGTTGCAGGCGTGGCCGTGGCCAATATCCCAGACAGTTTCGGCTGTCGCTAAATCGTGGGCCACTAATCACCATCGCTCAAACGGGGTTGGTATACACGATCCTGCGCTCCTCCTCTGGGCAAAAGTTCATCATGGCAGAAACCACCATTGTCTGCCGCTTGCAGAAGCCCGCGACATCCGTAATCAATGAAACAGAACCAGACCATCGCCAGAAGCAGCCGCAGCGCAAAAGATTCGCGCCCCGGACCAGGACCGGCTGTCTCACATGTCGGTACGCCAACTTCCCGGCCGAGCATCCCGTTTTTCCGTTCATTCTTTTACCATACGTCAAAACACTAATACTTCCTCAGCGCCCGCCGCGTCAAATGCGACGAGGCTCGTCCCGCCTGCCAGCGCTGCATCAGTTCCTGGCGCCCCTGCCAGGGCTACCGCCTGCCCCCCGCGCCCCTGCCGTTGGCGGCGGACACGCGTCTGCAGCCGACGCCCGTTGTGCCGACCGCCGCCGAGCACGTTCTTGGGCGGTACTTTCTCGCTGAAATCTCCGCCTTTGCGACCGACGAGTTCAACACGACGTTTTGGCGTCGCGACGTGCCGCAGGTCGCCCGCGTTGTGCCCGCCGTCTGGCACGCGACTAACGCCTTGGCCGGCGCCGCCTGGGCCCGCAGCCCCCGCGCCGGCTTGGAGCCGGACGCAGCCGCGCTCGTCGACCGCGAGGGCGCGCGGCAATACTCGGCAGCGGTGAGGCATATCCTGCAGACGACGACGACGCCGACGACGACGGCGGCGGTGGTGGAACGGCAGAGGCCGGACCCGCGCGACCAGACAACCGTGCTGCTGGCGAGCATATTACTCGCCAGCTACGCGGTCAGCGTAGGCGAAAAGGCCGTCTTTGTGGCGCTCTTTGAGACGAGTCGCCGGCTGGTCATGCAGTGGGCGTTTTGGGAGTGCTTGAATGTGCCGTCGGTGTCGGCGCTGGCTACACAGATACTCTACGTGTACGTCAAGACGGAGCGCGTCGCGCAAGAATTCCACCTCGAGGCGGCGGCCGTCGAGCCGGACGCTGCTAGCCCTCGGCGACCACCAGCATCGGGCGAGCCTTTGCCGATGCTCCGGTGGCGCGACGCCCTGGCCGCGCTGCAGCGGCAGCCTCTGACCTCGGCGCTCCGTGCATGCCTTGAGCTGGACATGGTGTGGAACAGCGTGCACGACATTCTCGACGCCTTCCCATTTACGTCCACCACCGACGACGTCACGACCGCCTACACCCAGCGGCACGTCTTTGCGCCTCTGTTCGAGGCGTGGGAGGCGCGGTACGCAACCTTTACCAGACGCGTGCGCACTCGCACCCACCGACGCGCCGTCGACATTGACGTGGCCGCGCTGGACCTGCGCCGTATGCTTGTGCGCGTGCTGCTGCGCGTGCCCATCGGCCGCTGCCGGCCAGTTTGGAGCGAGACGTGCTGGGACCTGTTTGTGCGTGACTTTGCGGCGGCCTTGACGTGTCTCGAGGCCGCGCTGGCGCCCGCAGCCGCGGCTGCGACGGTGGATAAGACGGATATGCTGTCGACGCCGAGCATCTACGCGAGCTGCAACTTTATCGTGCAAAAGTGCCGCGCGCCGGGGCTGAGGCGCAAAGCGGCGGCGGTGCTACGCAGTTCGCTCGTGGCGACGCTGGGAATGGAGCAGGATGAGGTCGGAAAGAGGCAGCATCTGCCGCTGATTGTCGATCGGCTGATGGTGGTGGAGGAGAGCGCGTGGACCGGCACTAGTGGTAGTGAGTGTGGACGGGACGACGTGTGTGTGCCGGGAAGATATATATGCAACCTGCACCGCGTGGCAAGGGTGCACATCGATAGAGAGGTGGAGGGTTACCCAGAGGTTACATTCCTGACGGTGGGTGATATCTTGAAGGGCAGACCCGGGTATCGAGAGGCCATGGATATTTCATTGTCGAGTTGCGCAATGGGGGGATAACCTTCGTCTATTCAGAATGCTAATTCACTTTTCATGTTCCAAACACCCCACAACCCAAACAAAATCCATATAGTAGATACTGTAACATCAAGCTTCTTCCATCTTCTCGTCATCGTCCTCATCTTCGTCATCCTCGTCCTCGTCTTCGTCCTCCTCCTCGCTCGCACCCTCGGCGGCAACACCACCCTCGTCCTCGTCCTCGCTGGAACTGCTGTCATCATCCTCCACACCGACTAGACGATCCTCTACATCACCAGTCTGCTCCGGCACGCGCCCAGCAAAAGCTTTGCGCACAGCAGCATTGGTGCTGGTATCCCAAACATGCATGCTGCCTGAGCTACCCGCAACCGCCAGACGGAAGCCAACCTCGGCATCGGGACCAAATGTCGCAGCAAACACCTTGCCCACGTCAAGATTGCGCGAAACGACCATCGAAGGACCACTTTCTTGAATATTCCACAGCTTGACCATTCTGTCGGTCGAGCCGGTGACCATGAAGCCGGGGATGATGGGGTTAATGTCAAACGACGACACCGACTCGTCGTGCGCCTGCAGCGTCCACACCGACTTGCTTGCGGCAGGGTCCGACGGCGCATTGCGCACATCGTAGTAGTGCACCGCACCGCCCTCGGTCGAGACAAAGAAGTAGTTTTGGTCGTGGGGGTTCCACTTGACGTTTTCCACGTCGCTCTCTACGCCCCAGCGAGGAGCCTTGGCGTCGGGCGCGCGCATGTCGGCCGCGACAATGGTGCGGTCATAGCTACCGCTTAGAAGAACGGTGGGCTCTACCGTGTGCCAGGCCAGCGAGCAGACCTTGTCCGTGTGGTGCGAGTATGACTTGGCGCACTTGGCCGTGTTGAGATCCCACAGCTTGACCGTCTTATCAGCTGAGGCGGATGCCAGCAGATTGCGGTGCTTGCGGTTGGCGGCCAGCGCCAGGACAGCGTCGACGTGGTAGTTGTCGTTGGTCTTTTTGCTCTTGGACTTCTTCTTGGGCTTGACGATGCTGGGGTTGGAGTCGGCGCTGGGGCCCAGAATGGCGTTGGGATACATGCTGTCGATAGTGTCGAGATCCCAAATTTCGATATCAGGATCCATAGTCGCGACGGCTACCGAGTTGCCGCGGGCGTCGGTGCCCTCGCTGCCGTTCTTGCTTACGGGCATGTCGATCCACTCGACGGCGAGAGGAATGGCGGGCAACATAATGTCGTGGTGGACGTAGAGGTTGTCGCTAGCATCCTCGTAAACGTACACTTCGAGGTGTGCCATTTCGTCCTCGACCTTTGCCGACAGAATCAAATTGTCGGTAGCCAGAATCTGCAGGTCTTCCTTTTCCTCATCGTCCTCGTCCTGGAGCGTGATATAAGGGTCGTCTTTGTTGTCCTCGTAGTAGCTAAGAGATTTCATGTTGCCAAACATGCTGAGACCCTGGACATCCTCGGTAACCTTGACTTCCTCATCATCGTCGTAGTTGTCCAGGTCGTATTTCTCTAGGTCCTTGTCGTCGTTGTAGCTGCACAGTTAGCCGCAAGGCATTTTCTACCAATTTTGAGCATACCTACTTGGTTTTTGACTTGGATTTCTTCTTCTTGTCCTTGGCGGGTGCCTCATCAATCATTGCATCATCATCGCCCTCCTGCTCTTGCGCTTCCTTGAGGTCTTCCTCAGCATCGTCGAGTTGGAGCTTGGCGAGTTCCGCTATTCTCTCATATTCGGCCTCGTCGAGTGTGTATTTTTGCGGAAACGGCGCAGCGAATCCTCTTGGGACCCACTGAGCGGCCGTAATCATCGACATGTTGTGCGATTGGGTATCTATGAAGAAAATGTCTTTTCGAGATTGAAGCCCAAGATTTTAAACTCGACGTGGGGGCCCTCCCACCGAATTCCAAAAATTTCAGCGGGGCTATAACTTATCGATAGTGGACGCGGCAAAACTTCGCCGACGACATTCGCGCCGCGACCGACCTCTTGAAGCTCTCAACGACACCATCCGCTGGAGCGACCGCTGTTCCAACATGGGCGAAGAGCGAGAATATGACGGATACAATCCTAAGCGACGCCGCTTGGAAGGCGCGCACTCAAAAAACCGATTTCGCAAAGACTCACGCGGGTCGACGCCGCGCGCCCAGTCACGCTATGCGCCAACGCCGCCTCGCCAGCAGGAGAATGAGCAGCAGCCTCCCGACGAGGACTGGAAAGTGCTAGACCGGGATTGGTACATGCAGGATGAGTTTGGCGGGCACGCTTTTGGCGATGAGACGCACAACCCCTTTGCGTCCTACGAACTGTCGACCACGGAGGCGCTGCAGCTCGAGTCTGCCCAGGCCGAGAAGATGACCAGCCGATACGACGCGCGACAGGAACAACGGCGCAAAGAAAACGACGCCTGGGAGACGAACCGAATGTTGGTATCGGGCGTGGCTCAGCGGCGCGACATGGCCTCGGACTTTGACGACCAGGAGGCAACCCGCGTGCATCTGCTTGTGCACGAGCTGCGGCCGCCGTTCCTCGACGGGCGCACCATCTTCACAAAGCAGCTTGACCCGGTGCCGGCGGTCCGGGACTACCAGAGCGACATGGCCGTGTTTAGCCGCAAGGGAAGTAAGGCGGTCAAGGAGGCACGCCAGCAGCGAGAGCGGCAGAAGCAGGCACAGCAGGCGACGAGCTTAGCCGGTACCGCGCTGGGCAATATTATGGGTGCCAAGGAAGATGACGGCGACAGCGCGCTGCCTGCACCAGTCGAGGCGGATACGGACACTGCGAATCGTAAGGGCGGTAATAAATTTAGCTCGCACATGAAAAAGGCTGAGGGCGCAAGCGATTTCAGCCGCAGCAAGACGCTGCGGGAACAGCGAGAGTTTTTGCCTGCGTTTGCGGTGCGCGAAGAGCTGTTGCGCGTCATTCGAGAGAACCAGGTAACGATTGTAATCGGAGAGACGGGTTCGGGAAAGACGACGCAGCTTACGCAGTTTCTGTACGAGGACGGCTACGCCAAGACCGGCATGATTGCGTGTACGCAGCCTCGTCGTGTTGCAGCAATGAGCGTCGCTAAGCGTGTAGCGGAGGAGATGGACGTGGAACTGGGAACGACTGTTGGTTACTCCATTCGGTTTGAGGATGTCACGAGTAAGGACACCGAAATCAAATATATGACGGAGGGTATCCTGCTCCAGCACTCTCTCACCGAGCCCGACTTGGACCGATACTCGTGCATCATCATGGATGAAGCCCACGAGCGTGCTCTCAATACTGATATTTTGTTTGGTTTGTTCAAGAAGATTTTGTCGCGCCGGCGCGACTTGAAGCTTATTGTCACTTCTGCCACCATGAACTCTAGGCGGTTCTCCGAGTTTTTTGGTAATGCCCCCGAATTTACCATTCCCGGACGTACATTCCCCGTCGACGTCATGTTCCACCGCTCGCCTGTCGAGGACTATGTCGACCAGGCGGTGCAGCAGGTTCTCGCAATTCACGTTTCTATGGACCCTGGTGATATCCTCGTCTTCATGACTGGTCAGGAAGACATTGAGATTACCTGTGAGCTGGTCCAAAAAAGGCTGGACGCGCTCAACGACCCGCCCAAGCTGAGCATCCTACCCATTTACAGCCAGATGCCCGCCGACCTGCAGTCCAAGATTTTTGAACGCGCCGAGGCGGGCGTCCGCAAGTGCGTGGTCGCGACCAACATTGCCGAAACGAGTTTGACCGTCGACGGCATCAAGTACGTGGTGGACGCGGGCTACAGCAAGATGAAGGTGTACAATCCCAAGATGGGCATGGACACGCTGCAAATCACGCCCATTTCACAAGCCAACGCCTCGCAGCGGTCCGGTCGCGCCGGCCGCACAGGTCCCGGCAAGGCCTTTCGGCTTTTTACCGAAAAGGCCTTCAAGGAGGAGCTCTACCTGCAGACAATTCCAGAAACCCAGCGCACCAATCTCGCCAACACGGTGCTAATGCTCAAGTCGCTCGGCGTCAAGGACCTGCTCGAGTTTGACTTCATGGACCCGCCGCCGCAGGACACCATTTCGACATCCATGTTTGACCTGTGGGCGCTCGGCGCGCTCGACAACCTCGGCGAGCTGACAGAAATTGGCCGCAAGATGAGCGCGTACCCAATGGACCCGTCACTCGCCAAGCTGCTTATCATGGCGGCCCGCTACGGCTGCAGCGAGGAGATGATTACAATTGTGTCGATGCTGTCGGTGCCCAACGTGTTTTACCGCCCCAAGGAGCGCCAGGACGAGGCCGACACGCAGCGCGAAAAATTCTGGGTGCACGAGTCGGACCACCTGACGTACCTGCAAGTCTACCAGGCGTGGAAGGCGCACGGTTTCTCGGACGGCTGGTGCGTCAAGCATTTCCTGCATTCCAAGTCGCTGCGGCGCGCCAAGGAGATTCGCGAGCAGCTGCTGGACATTGCGCGCATGCAAAAGATGGAGCTCGCCAGCTGCGGCATGGACTGGGACATGATTCGGCGCTGCATCTGCTCCGGCTACTACCACCAGGCGGCGCGGTACAAGGGCTCGGGCGAGTACATCAACCTGCGCACCAACCTGCCCGTGCAGCTGCACCCGACGTCGGCGCTCTACGCGGGCCACCCGCCCGACTACGTCGTCTACCACGAGCTGGTCCTCACCTCCAAGGTGTACGTGTCGACGGTGACGGCCGTCGATCCGCACTGGCTGGCGGACATGGGCGGTGTGTTTTACTCCATCAAGGAAAAAGGGTACTCGGCGCGAGACAAGAGAATCACCGAGACCGAGTTTAACCGGAAAATGGAAATCGAGGCCAAAATGGCAGAGGATAAGCGGCAGGAGGAGCTGAGGCTTCAGGACGAGGCAGAGCGCGCGAGCCAAGCCAAGAAGAAAGTGAATAGCGCGGACGGGAAAAAGTTTGTGTCGCAGGGTGCGGTGAAGAAGCCGGTGGTGAAACGGAGGGGACGCGGTTTCTAAGGCGCTTAAGACGTGGTGTATTGTTTCTTTCTGGGCATTTAGCGTTGTGGCGTTTCTAGAATTGGGTCCATCATGTGTAAATACACTATACTCTATCTTTAATAAGACCTTGCGACTGCAGTCAATGTCGTACGGCAAAACCTGCCTCGTCGGCAATGACGTCCCGCGTTTCCCGGGTGAGCTTGACGACGGTAGCACCGCTGGGTCCCTGGCCGACATCTTTGAGGATCTTATCAACCGACGCTTCTTCACCTTGCACCTCGCCCTCGACCTAGACACTTCTCGTCAGCATGCAATTGCAAGAAGTGTTCGCGTTAGAGGCAGGCGCTTGCCTTGTTGTCGGGTGTGTTTCGGCACCAGCCAGTGAGGCCGTACTCCTGCGCCTTTTTTCGTGTAAAGTACCTGACAGACTTATTAGCTTACCGGCATGGCAATGAGACAAAAGCAGGTGCTCGAGAGGATATACCGGAAGCCGACTCCTGTTCATTGGAGGCGGTTAATCACCGCGCGGTGACGTTGCGGCGCTCATACATACCCTGCACAGTGCCGCCGAGGGCAACAAAGTAGACCTGAGCCTCAACTCTCCCCTGTAAAAATTCTTCCACTTTTGCAGCTGTTAGCAGCTGTTAGTGGCGGCGTTTTTACAGGCCCACTGACCTGCGGTTTTGATGGCTATG